>SJYC01024062.1:0-75455 GCA_006408675.1 Madoqua kirkii | reverse complement strand
AAATCACTGCAGATTGTGACTGCAGCAATGAAATTAAAAGCTGCTTACTCCTTGGAAGAAAAGTTATGACCAACCTAGATAGCATATTCAAAAGCAGAGACATTACTTTGCCGACTAAGGTCTGTCTAGTCAAGGCTATAGTTTTTCCTGTGGTCATGTATGGATGTGAAAGTTGGACTGTGAACAAGGCTGAGCGCCAAAGAATTGATGCTTTTGAACTATGGTATTGGAGAAGACCCTTGAGAGTCCCTTGGACTGCAAGGAGATCCAACCAGTCCATTCTGAAGGAGATCAACCCTGGGATTTCTTTGGAAGGGCTGATGCTAAAGCTGAAACTCCAGTATTTTGGCCACCTCATGAGAAGAGTTGACTCATTGGAAAAGACTCTGATGCTGGGAAGGATTGGGGGCAGGAGGAGAAGGGGACAACCGAGGATGAGATGGCTGGATGGCATCACGGACTGGATGAACGTGGGTCTGAGTGAACTCCGGGAGATGGTGATGGACAGGGAGGCCTGGCGTGCTGCGATTCATGAGGTCGCAAAGAGTCAGACATGACTGAGCGACTGAACTGAACTGAACCTTCCAAGTTCATGTGTTGAAACTCTCATTCCTAGAACCTCAGCATGCAACTGTATTTGGAGATAGGGCCTTTAAAGAGGTAATTAACACAAAATGAGGTTTTAGAGGTGGGCTCTAATCAAATATGACTGGTATGCTCTTAAGAAGAGAGATTAGGACAGAGATAACACACAGACCAAGGGATGACCACAGAGAGAAGGTGGCTATCTTCAACTCAAAGAGAGAGAGAACTCTGAAGATACCACACCTGGCCAGGACCTTGATCATGGATTTTGAACCTTCAGAAGTGTAAGAATATAAACTTCTGTTGCCTAAGCAACAGAGTCCATAGTACTTATAGCAAAGTATGACAGCCTTAGCAAACTAAGGTTATACAAGGAACAGTAAAAACTATGGTCTTAGTCCTGAGATCATAGAATTCACAGATGTGGCTTTAACTGGGAAGAGGAAAGGTTATACATCTGGCATGCCTTCTCTCTGCAATGTCAAGGTGAAGTGAAAGAGGCTGAATGGATGTAAGATACAGTAGGTTGAATGCTACTGTATCAGTTGTTGTTCAGTTGCTAAGTCGTGTCCGACTCTTTGTGATCCCATGAACTGCAGCATGCCTGGCTTCTCTGTCCACCATTATATCCCTGAGTTTGCTCAAACTAATGAGTCCATGATGCCATCCAGCCATCTCATCCTCAGTCGTCCCCTTCTCCTCCTGACCCCAATCCCTCCCAGCATCAGAGTCTTTTCCAATGAGTCAACTCTTTTCATGAGGTAGCCAAAGTACTGGAGTTTCAGCTTTAGCATCATTCCTTCCAAAGAAAGCCCAGGGTTGATCTCCTTCAGAATGGACTGGTTGGATCTCCTTCCAATCCAAGGGACTCTCAAGAGTCTTCTCCAACACCAAAGTTCAAAAGCATCAATTCTTCGGCGCTCAGCCTTCTTCACAGTCCAACTCTCACATCCACACATGACCACAGGAAAAACCATAGCTTTGACTAGACGGACCTTAGTCGGCAAAGCAACGTCTCTGCTTTTGAATATACTATCTAGGTTGGTCATAACTTTTCTTCCAAGGAGTAAGCGTCTTCTAATTTCATGACTGCAGTCACCATCTGCAGTGATTTTGGAGCCCCCAAAAATAAAGCCTGACACTGTTTCCACTGTTTCCCCATCTATTTCCCATGAATCTTAGATTAACAACAATAACAAAAAAGGTAGTTCTAGTCTTTCTGTCTCACAGAAAATCTTGAATAAAGTTTTTGGCCAACCTAATACTTCAACTTGGAGTTTAAATTTTAAGTCTAATATGCTATTAAAATTTTATGTGGGGACAATCAAAACCTTTAGTTTAAAAAGTAATCCTGAGTGTGAAATATTTCTTGACTTTGATTTCAAGAGAGCCTGGAGCCCCTCAGGTGCTTACCATAAAGATTCACAAACGGACCTAGAGGACCTATTCTATTTGCTTATTATATATTTATGCTCTCCTCAATACACTTTTAGCCTCTTAAGACCACTGAAACCTAATACCCACAGAGGAACACACATTGCTTTGCAATATATAGCCCTACAGCACCCACACCACACCCTTCCTCACTTCTGTAGTGATTTGGATCCCACGGAGCTCAATGCAAACAGTCATCAGCAGGGCCTTCTCGATGCCAGATCTATTGCAGGTCATTTCCTGCACTTGCACTTCAATTTCCTCACACCGGAAGCTGACCTTGCCGATAAGAAGAGTCTTGGCTACACTTAGGAAGTCCATGCACTTGATGATTAAAAGTGGTGCTGATGTGACTTACAGTTGCCCTCACTCACACTAACTGCCTAGCTTACATCAGAACAGAAAAAGAGCCGGTATACTCCATTTTTCTGTATTTCTCTTTTAAAGGGAGGAGCACTCCACATATCTTAGACACAAACTTCTACAAATACTATAGAGAATTTGGTAGACTTCTCAGTGTTAAGAAAGGAACTATCAGTCTTAAAGACTATGGGCTTTGCTGTAGTAAAGTGATAAGACACTATCCGCACTATCCTCAGAACTATGAGTTTAGATTTGGTTTTAAAGTAAGATTTTGAGGCAGAAGAGGCACACCCAAGTATCTTTAAACAGAGGAAGAACACCAAAAATCTGCAAAATTATAGCAATTGGGAGCCATTCATTCAGATGTTAATGACTCTGAGTGACATAATAGTCTCCACATTAAAACCCCAGGATCTGATGTTCTAAGTCACTGTGTTCATCCTCAATGGGGAGGGAAGTATGTGCTTTAATTTTAGAAGATTTTAATAAAAATTGCTCAAGTAAAATGGCTAAGTCCTCAACCTCTGCAACACCAGAAGTTATGTTGCACTATTCATTTATAGTAACACTAAATTAATGAAATAAAGAAGTTCCTGCTGGTTTCTATATTGCTTGGTTTATGCAATGTTCAAGATTTTGAAGGGCAGGTTGATGCTATCTTGGGTTGTTACCAGGAAATGTTGTTTGTGAATCATGCATAACTAAATCAGGCTTTTGGTTTCACAGAGATTTGCATCCCTCTCTAGGATATTGGGGTCATACTGACCTCACTGATGGACTCAGTTCATTCACAATGACTTACATACTCTTCACTGGTGTTTTTTTAGCAGGTGTTCATGAGGGAAATTTACATGTAGTTTCTAGTAGCAACTGTTCATTTCCTAAGCAGGAACTTTAAAATATAATAGATATTTGTCTTGGAGGGTACAAACTAAAAGACATTCCAGACTTACTGAGTAACCCAGCTCATAAAGTAAAGAGACTTAATACACACACATATATACACACACACACACACACACACACCTAATTCTTCTACTTTGAGAATATTGTTACCAGTACGTTTTTAAAGGAATCAAGAGATTTTGGGGGTTTACTAGAGAACTAAATACATTATCTAAATCCAAGCAGTATGTCTTCCAGGAAAAGCTAACTATGGCACTGTCGGAACTCTCAAAGAAGGAGGCGTTTTCTAGGCAAGTCTACTAACATGGTCCCGTTTTGGGTTAGTAAGTTCTTTTGGTTGAACATGGGCTTCCCTCGTGGCTCAGAAGGTAAAGAATCTGCCTACAATGCAAGAGGCCTGGGTTCAATCCTCTGGGTCGGGACTATCCCCTGGAGAAGAGAATGGCAACCCACACCACTATTTTTTCCTAGAGAATTACGTGGACAGAGAAGACTGGTGGTTTATAGCCCACTGGGTCACAAAGAGTTGGACACAACTGAGCAACTAACACACACAATCTGGCTTCTACTCCAGAAAACTTAACTTGGTTTCCACTCATTCCATCTTTCCTGAAGATAAAGAATATTTATTCAATGTCCTTTTAGATTTTCCAGAGCTAAAAGGATTCCAAATATAGCTCAACAAGGTCACAGGATACAAGATTAACAATGCAAGAGACAATCACATTTCTATATATTGCAATACTTATAACAAACACATGGAAACTGAAATTTAAAACACAGTTACACTTACAATCACTCAAAATAAAATTAAACAATAGGTATAAACCTAGCAAAAACACACACAGAATAATCTGTTTCCTGAAAATGCAAAAGACTTTAAAAAGTATAGTTTATTTACAATGGTATGTTACTTTCAGGTGTACAGCAAAGTGATTCAGTTATATATATTTAATAAATATATATTTATATATGAAAACATTATTTTCCAAATCTTTCCCCCTTATCGATTATGACAAAAATATTGAGTACAGTTCCTTGTGCTATACAGTAGATCCTTGCTGATTATCTATTTTATACATAGCAGTGTGTGTACAAACTCCTAATTTAGCCCTCCCTTGAACCCCCTTGGTTTGTTTTTTCTTTGTTTTGCTGACTTTATAGAGCTTCTCAATCTTTGGCTGCAAAGAATATAATCAAACTGATTTTGGTGTCGACCATCTGGTGATGTCCATGTGTAGAGTCTTCTCTTGTGTTGCTGGAAGAGGGTGTTTGCTATGACCAGTGCATTCTCTTGACAGAACTCTATTAGTCTTTGTCCTGCTTCGTTCCACATTCCAAGGCCAAATTTGCCTATAACTCCAGGTGTTTCTTCACTTCCTACTTTTGCATTCCAACCCCCTATAATGAAAAGGACATCTTTTTGGGGTGTTAGTTTTAGAAGGTCTTGTAGGTCTCATAGAACTGTTCAACTTCAGCTTCTTCAGTGTTCCTTGTCAGGCATAGATTTGGATTACTGTGATATTGAATGGTTTGCCTTGGAAATGAACAGAGATCATTCTGTCATTTTTGAGATTTTATCCAAGTACTGCATTTTGGACTCTTTTGTTGACTATGATGGCTACTCCATTTCTTCTAAGGGATTCCTGCCCACAGTAGTAGATATAATGGTCATCTGAGGTAAATTCACCCATTCCAGTCCATCTTAGTTTGCTGATTCCTAGAATGATGACGTTCACTCTTGTCATCTCCTGTTTGACCACTTCCAATTTGCCTTGATTCATGGACCTAACATTCCAGGTTCCTATGCAATACTGGTCTTTATAGCATCAAACCTTGCTTCTATCACCAGCCACATCCACCACTGGGTGTTGCTTTTGCTTTGGCTCCATCCCTTCATTCTTTCTGGAGTTATTTCTCCACTGACCTCTAGTAGCATATTGGGCACCTACTGACCTGGGGAAAACTCAGCAGTGGCCATAGGACTGGAAAAGGTCAGTTCTCATTCCAATCACAAAGAAAGGTAATGCCAAAGAATGCTCAAACTACCACACAATTGCACTCATCTCACACACTAGTAAAGAAATGCCCAAAATTCTCCAAGCCAGGCTTCAGCAATACATGAACCACAAAGTTCCAGATGTTCAAGCTGGTTTTAGAAAAGGCAGAGGAACAAGAGATCAAATTGTCAACATCCACTGGATCATCGAAAAAGCAAGAGAGTTCCAGAATTCCTGCTTTATTGACTATGCCAAAGCCTTTGATTGTGTGGATCACAATAAACTGTGGAAAATTCTGAAAGAGATGGGAATACCAGACCACCTGACCTGCCTCTTGAGGAAACTGTATGCAGGTCAGGAAGCAACAACTAGAACTGGACATGGAACAACAGACTGGTTCCAAATAGGAAAAGGAGTACGTCAAGGCTGTATACTGTCATCCTATTTATTTAACTTCTATGCAGAGTACATCATGAGAAACGCTGGGCTGGAGGAAGCACAAGCTGGAATCACGATTGCCAGGAGAAATATCAATAACCTCAGATATGCAGATGACACCACCCTTATGGCAGAAAATGAAGAAGAACTAAAGAGCCTCTTAATGAAAGTGAAAGAGGAGAGTAAAAAAGTTGGCCTAAAGCTCAACATTCAGAAAATGAAGATCATGGCATCTGGTCCCATCACTTCATGAGAAATAAATGGGGAAATAGTGGAAACAGTGGCTGACTTTATATTTTAGGGCTCCAAAATTACTGCAGATGGTGACTGCAGTCATAAAATTAAAAGATGCTTACTCCTTGGAAGCAAAGTTTTGACCAACCTAGATAGAATATTGAAAAGCAGAGACATTACTTTGCCAACAAAGGTCTATCTTTTCAAGGCTATGGTTTTTCCTGTGGTCATGTACGGATGTGAGAGTGGGACTATAAAGAAAGCTGAGTGCTGAAGAATTGATGCTTTTGAACTGTGGTGTTGGAGAAGACTCTTGAGAGTCCCTTGGACTATACGGAGTTCCAACCAGTCCATCCTAAAAGAGATCAGTCCTGGGTATTCATTGGAGGGACAGATGTTGAAGCTGAAACTCCAATACTCTGGACACCTGATGTGAAGAACTGATTCACTGGAAAAGCCTCTGATGCTGGGAAAGATTGAGGGCAGGAGGAGAAGAGGACAACAGATGAGATGGTTGGATGGTATCACTGACTCAATGGACATGGTTTTAGTTGGACTCCAGGAGTTGGTGATGGACAGGAAGGCCTGGCATGCTGCAGTTTATAGGGTTGCAAAGAGTCAGACATGACTGAGTGACTGAACTGAACTGAACTGAACTGAACACCCTTGTAAGCATAAGGTTATTTTCTGTCTGTGAGTCTATTTCTACTTTGTATATAAGTTCATTTATACCTCTAAATGTGTAAGTTCATTTATATCATTCATTTTTTAAGATTCCACATATAAGTGATATATTAATATTTGTGTTTCTCTGGCTTACTTCACATGATAATCTCTCTATATGGACATGCTAATTCTAACATGTATATGGAAAGACACAGAGCCTAAAATAACTAAAACAATTTTGATAAAAAAGAATAAAGTGAGAGTAGTCACTTCACTGTGTATAAAGGTTTATTCCATTACTACTATACTCAAAACAGTGTGACATTTGCAGATGGAGAGACACAGATCAACAGAACACAACACAGAGCCCAAACAAGACCCATACAAACACATCCAACTGACTTCTGCAAAGGTGAAAATTCAGTGTAAAGGAGGAAAGATAGCTTTTTAACAAATGGTGCTGAAGTGTTGCACATCCATAAGCAAAAACATGAATCCCTCAACCTACACCTCACAAATTTAACTCAAAACACATTGCTGGTGTGAAAGTAAAATGACATAGTCACTATAGGAAAAACTATGGCAGTTTCTTACAAGACTAAACATACATGTTCTTCCCATAATTGAACCAGCAACCTACTTTTGGACATTAAGCCTAGAAAAACAAAACTTTGTAAGAGTGTACATCAATGTACAAAATGTGTATATGAATGTTTGCAGTAACTTTATTTATAATAGCCCAGAACAGGAAACAAACCAAATATTCTTCAGTTAGCTAAACAAACTGTGATATATCCATACCATGGAATACCACTCAGTAATTAAAAGGAACAAACTACTGATACATGCAACAACTTGGGGTTTGTTGAAAACCTCAGAAGCTTCCTGGGTGAAATTTGGAACTGGTCTCCATACACAGAGAGCAGAGAGAAACCAAAGAAAGCAGCAGCCACTCCAGGTGGTGGGTGGTAATTTCAATAAGCGAGGGAATTTACCTAGGAGGCTTGCCTTGGGCAGCTACCAGATGACTAAATCTCTGCACACCCACCAGAATCTTAACAGCTTCTTCTTGTCGTTGTTCAGTTGCCAAGTCATGTCTGACTCCTTATGATCCCATAGACGTCAGGCTTCCCTGTCCTTCACCATCTCCTGGAGTTAGCTCAAACTCATGTCCATCAAGTCAGTGATGCCATCCAACCATCTCATCCTCTGTTGCCCCCTTTTCTTCCTACCAGCAATCTTTCCCATCATCAAGGTCTTTTCCAATGGGTCAGCTCTTCACGTCAGGTGGCCAAAGTATTGGCGCTTCAGCTTCAGTATCAGTCCTTATGATGAATATTCAGGGTTGTACAGAGGCCATAACTGAGTTCAGTCATGATCTAATCTTGACGGTCTCAGTAACACCTTACTCTTTTAAGGCTGCTTAGAAACAGCTCCTACTGTGCAAACAGTGGGCAGAATGTACACTCCAAGGACAGAGGAGGGGTTGAGGAGCTTCCCATTGCCCAGTTCCAACCCTTGGGTCACATCTTCTTGATGACCTCCTCCAACAGTTTAGTGGATCTTAAGGGAATTATGTTGTATGAAAAAAGCCAATTTCAGGTGACTTCACTGGTGCTCCAGTAGTTAAGAATCTGCCTCGCAATGCATGGGGACGCAGGTTTGATCCCTGGTGGTGGAACTCAAATCCCACATGCCACGGAGCAAATAAGCCCACACAGTCCAACTTGAGAGTCCACACACTGCAATGAAAGATCGTATGTGCTACAACTAAGACCTGACATAATCAAATAAACAAATAAATTTTTAAAAAGAAAGAAAAAAGACAATCTCAAAAGGTTACAGACTATACGATTCTGTTTATATAGAATCTTTATCTATTTATATAGATTTATATATTTATACAGATTCTTTAGTGAAAAAAGTATAGACATGGAAAACAGGAGTGGTTTCTAGGGATGCAGAGGTAGGAAAGAGGTAGGTGTGGCTACACGAGGGCAACATGGGGGACCCTTGTGCTGGGACTGCCCTGTGCCTTAAGTGTGACATTGGTCACATGAATGCATACATGTGACTGTACCAAGCACACACAAGTGCATGTAAAACTGGTAAAATGTGAATAAGGTCAGTGAACTGTATCAATGTCAACTTCCTGGTTGAGATACCGTACTGGAATTATGCAAGAGTTGTCACTGGAGGCAACTGCGTGAAACACAGGATCTCTCTGTATTAATTTAATTTCTTAGAACTATGGGTGAATTTACAATGATCTTCTTAAGCTTTTTCTTTAAGATAAAGAAACGTAAAAAAGAAAAATATATAGTCTACTCCCATTTTACAGATGAACGAAGGAACAAGCAGTAAAGAAATTTACTCAATATTACACTGTAGTCTTTTAGTTAGGAGGTAGGTCAAAAATAAGACTTAGGCCTCTGAATTTCCACTATGCCACAAATCTTAACACAAATAATAAAATAAGCCATCACTACTGTCCAACCTCTACTGGGGGATTAAAATAATAAAGGTATTTTCAAGCAGCTAAAAGTATAGTTCAGGATACACAGAATAATATTAAGGGAATAAGTGAGTACTACATTTAAGTATTATATGGCTCTAATTCAAATATAAGAATATATATAATAAGAACTCAGAGGAGGTACAGACTTCCATTTGTCACACAATTTTACAAATCTGAACAAATCCAAGGCAAGTAACCTCATTTACGTAGAATAACACACAGGCAAGAGGCTTCTTATTCAGATTTACCTCCAGCTATGTTCTACGCTTAGAGTACCACCTTACGGGCAGAAAGTGGACCGCCACAGACGTCAACCACAGGCTACTGGTTATCAGATACCTCTGCGCTACCCTGCTCCCACCCTCCTCAGTGGCAAGTCCAGCAACACAAAACATCCCAGAAAAGAAACACGCCCTTTTGGTCACAGAAATAATCCACATGCAACAAATGAATCCAGCTCATCTGAAGCAGAATTTATTACTTCTCTCAGAGTCAAGATTTAAATTTATTACTATAACAATCTGTGGCCCAGAGATGAAGACAAAGGCGTTACCCTGCAACAAAACACTATGAAGAACTGAGGCGTGGTACCCCTGCACAGGGCGCAGACTAAATTTGCGCTGCAGTGAGTTCCAACAATGACTTTTTAAACTGAAGTTCTTTTTTTACAAGTTTTATTTATCTGTTTGCTGTGCCAGGTCTTATGTGCAGTAGGCATAGCCTTTTAGCTGCAAAGTGCAGGATATTAGCTGCAGTATGCGAACTCTTAGCTGAGGCACCTGGGATCTCGGGTGCCAGTGTGTTTAGTCGCCAAGTTGTGTCTGACTCTTTTGCAACCACATGGACTGTAGCCTGCCGTCCGTGGGGTTTTTAGGGCAAGAAAACTGGAATGGATTGCCATGCCCTTCTCCAGGGGATCTTCCTGACCCAAGGATCAAACCCACCTCTCCAGTGTGTCTCCTGCACTGGGAGGTGTAGTCTTTACAGCTGAGCCCCCTCCTCACCCCACGGTGGGGGTGGGGGGCGGAGCCAGGGATCAAACCCAGTCGCCTGCATTAGAAGTGCGGAGTCAGCCACTGGACCGCCAGGGAAGTCTTCCCAATAATGATTTAGATTATGGTAATAATGTGGATTTTCAGTCTCTATTTACCTGGCTCTGAAGGTGATAACTTTCAAGTTCTCAGGATGAAGATGAAAACTTTTATGATACTTCTGTTACCATTTTGAGAGTTTGTTATATAGCATAAATGTTCACTGAAATACATTTCTTTTTAGAAATCAAATTTTCTTCCTCAATAAAAGATATGCTTTTATTGTACCATGAGTGTCACACCAGGATCCCATTCTGTTTGTTCTATTATGTTTCACATCAGAAATATTTTTTTGAAAAAAATTTTTGCATTCATATTCAATGGTAACTAGGACTTCTCTCAAAAATTTTTTTGTAATTTTGCTGATTTTGTACCTTTATATTTGCTTTTCAGTCATGTAATGGATAAAAATTCATTCTTAGAGACTATCGTGGCTTGCTTTTAAACTACAGCCCCATTATTTGCTTTATATCACATGCCTGGCATGGACTTAAACTCACCAGAAAGTTGTCTTTTCTGGTTGTTTGCATTCTCTAAAATAGAAACTTCACTGTTCGCACTTTTTTTTTTTTTTTCCCAGAATCTATAGGCCATCACAGTCTTTCCACAGCTTATTTCTGATTTATATAAAATAATATTTCTGTATTTATACAAAATAATTATGCATATATGGGATAAAAGTATGTAAGCACCGCTCTCCCTCCAAAATAAAAAAAAAAAGAAACATGTCCTTATAAAACTGAAATGCTTCTCACAGGATGACATGTCACCAGCAAAGTCAGCAAAACTGGTGGTGTCTGGCACTAAGGCTGGCCGCCACCACCCCGTCCTTGCACCAGGCTCCTTCCTGTCCCCTGGTCTCTGCATTTGCTCTGTGCTTCTCACTGTCGTTTTGTTTTGCTTTTTGTCTGGGGATGTCATTCTCCTCCTTCTCTACTTTACAATCTCTTTCTCAGGCTTTAGACTTAGTTCTAACATCATTTACCCCAAAGCCGTATGAGCTTCCCTGAGTAGTTAACCTCCCCCTTTCTGTGTTCCCAGAATACATTGGAGCTCGTTACTGCAGAACTCAAAAGGCTGGGCTGTGAATATCCCAAACATGTCTGTGTCCCCCATTTGACAGGAACATCTCAGGTGGGGACTATGGGAACGTGCCTGACATAGAACACGTGACAAACTGAGCAGCCGGCTTCCTGATTGGCCCCAGCCCTTGGCCTGCTGGTTTGAGCTATTGTTTCATTTTTGGAAAACAGCGGCAAGTTTACTCTCATGATCTAGGGAAAAGGCATGAGCCAAGTACACAGGCTGGGACTTTTTATTTTTCCAGTTGACCCGGGCAGCAGTCTCTCAGGATTCCAATTTAGAAGCAAGAGCTGAGACAGAAAATCCATGTTTGTTCAGAATCCTGTATGTTAGTAGCCCTGTGAGGGTAGGACTTGTTTTTCTGGTAGGTGAATCTAGAGGGTAATACAAGTTGGAAAGCAATATCTAAGGAAAGAATCCAATGTCCCTGGTCTTGAAAACACACTCTGTTATAAGTCCAGTGTACTCTGGACACTAAGGTTAGAATATCATCTCTTGGATCTTTAAGATCTGCCCCTGGGAAGGAAGGGCAGGAAAACGACATGGAGCTTTGTGGACAGAACCCCTAGACAACTGTTGAGATGAGTGAAGTCATTTGGGGGTGCATGTCCATGCTGGTGTACACGTGGTAAAAACGGTAAGTCTAACAACGATAGTGCAACTATGCCACATAAATCAATTTTTAATATAGGAAGTTTCTACTGCTTTGGCCAATAACCTTTAACAATTTTGTTGTACATTTCTTGGAAATGCATTAGTTACTTTCTTGCTTTCTTACTGAACAAACTTCCCTTGATGGTACAATGTCATAGAAAGACTATAAAAAAACTGTAACATGGAGTCATATGCCCTCAGGAACTCCTTGCGACCATATTAAATGACTCCAGAGTTTTAAAACTATTTCATATGCTCACGTGCACCGTGTTTTAAATATAAATTCCATATGTTCCATCAACGTCAGTTATACACCTGCTGCTCTTAGGATGCCGACTGTTAATGGAGAGATATACTGTCTTCCTAATTACCAGGTTTTCATTGGCTGTAGGCCAAGAAACCACACAGACCTCCCAGGTGGCTCAGTGATAAAGAATCCGCCTGCCGATGCTGGAGCTGCAGAAGACTCAGGGTTATCGGGTAGATCCCCGGAGGAGGAAATGGCAATACACTCCAGTATTATTGCCAGGATAATCCCATGGACACAGGAGCCTGGGAGGTTGCAGTCCATGGGGTCTCAAAGAGTCAGGCATGACTAAAGCGCCTGAACACACACATGTAAGAAACCACATTCTTTGGGACTGGATGTTAAGACTGAGTAAGGTAACAGGTTAGTGCTTCTCACTGGACTGAGTATTCCTAGAAAATAACTAATCATTACTACCTTTGAGCCCCCAAAATGTCTAGCATGGTGTTTTTATACCATGGCCCTAAGCAAATGTCTTCTGATTTGAATTAAACAAATATGACCTGTGTTTTTTTTTACATCTATTTCAGTTCCTCAAGCACTGTTAGCTTAATTTTTTTTTAAAGTACGTTGCCAAGAACAGAATTTGCAAGATAAATGATCTCCCTATAAATGATATATTTTTGTGGTCCAGAAACATAAACACAGCAAAGTGAAGGATCAGTGTAATTCTAGACAATTATTAGTTCCTTCTTTTGTCTTACAGGGACTTTTGAATTATCAGGACGAGAATTGCTCCTATGATGTGAAAAAGTTACATAAAACCAAAGATTATTTTAGCAGTTTTGTGGAAAACCGACTTTAATGAGAAGGGGATGGAAGCAACGAGGGATACTACAGGAATGAAGAGAGTGATTTTTAGGGTAGAAAAAAATAAATATGACCTGGTAATAAATAAATAAAATACAGAGAAGGAAGGTGGTAGAGGAAAAACAGAGACTGTTTGTACAATGGCATGCTTGTTCTTTTATTTTCCAAGCATATAAACATTTATTGAGCACCCACTCCTGCTCAAGTATCTTTAGTGGGGTCTAGTACCACTAATAATGGAGAAAATCAGAATCAAAGGGTAGTTTTGGAGGAAGGGAAGACAATGACGGCTTGGAAGTTAATGGGAAATAAAATAAGTATCACTAGTTCTACATGGGTAAACAGAAGACTACAGCAAGAATAAGTCATAGTTGAACATGTCAACATGAAAATCTACAAATATATGGCAGATGAGACAAAAATGGGGGGAATTAGAAAGAACGAATTCTAAGTCATTTATGAAGTCTTCTTGAAATAGTCATTTAACCTCTAGCCAGGATTGCCTTGTGATTAAATCGAAATGATAGTGACTGTCAAAAATATAAGAAATACAAAAAGTACTGCACGTGAAATATACTAAAAGTACAAAGCACTGTGAAGACACAAGACACAATAGATATTTTGCTGTCACAAACACAAGGGTAAAAAGAAGGACAAATGTATTCATACCCAATAAATGTTTACTTTCAAAAGTAAAGCCTTCTCTCTCAAGTGATATGCTCTGGGTCCTGTATTTTTCTCTGTACTTCCCAGAACCTTCCTGTTAATTCTGCTAACTTTGGAAAAAGGACACACTGCTTAGCAAAGCACAGATGAGAGGGGCTTGCCTAAAAGAGCTCTCCTTTGCAACTCACTGGGCACTATACAGCAAGAGAATATCCTTAGAGAAACTTACCTAACTTTGATGTTGACATCATAGTCTGAAAAACTGGCTTTAAAATGGCAACACTGAAGTGGAATTTCTTTAAATAGCTCCAATCCCATTTCTCTTCTTAGTAAACTAGAAGCATAATACCATTTGCTACTTGATGCTGGCCACTAAGCTTAAGTTTAAAATTCCACTCCCTTTGCTTAGAGCAGAAATTTAAAAAAATAAAAAAATTAAAAGGTGGAGGGCAAGAGGGGAACAGGTGTCAGCAAATATGAGCTTAGACTGGCTTTGCAACTTAGCAAATTATTAACCACTGCCAGGTTTCTACATTTGTAAACTAAAACCATAATATGAGTTTTATACTTTCACCATCCTTGCACTTGTCATTTCATATTATAATTATTTATTTGTTTGTCTTTTTCTCCCCCTAAATTGAATGTTTCATGAGAACCACACCTTTCTTGTTAAATAGATATTCTCTGCATTCAGCAAGGGACTGCAGAGTAAACACAGAATGAATGCAATGTTTGGATAGTCCCAGAAAAAAGCAGTAACAGAGGAAATCTATTTAATTATTAATCTAGTCTCTTAATTGTCTTTTGATGGTCATACATATTTAAGTTTGATAAAGTCTAATTAATTTTTTTTCTTTTATATCTCAAAAGTCTTGCAATCTCAAAAGGTTGCAAGGATTTTCTCTTCTATTTTCTTCAAGAAGCTTTGTAAGTTTTGGCTTTGATATTTATGTCTATGTTTCATTTTGGAATAATTTTGGGGTATGGTGTAAGGTAAGCAAAGAGGTTTTATCTTTTCTTTCTAGGCTTCTCCACTGAATTTCTTCAGTGCCTTTTAAACATTTCTGTGTGGGTCTACATTTGGCCTCTCTTCTGTTGCATGAATCTACCTTTCTATCTTATAGTACACCAGTAGCACACTATTTGGATAACTCCCACTTTATAGTAAGCCCTGAAATCAAGTAGAGTAGGATTGCAATTTTGTTATTTTTCTTTTATTTTGTTTCCATAAACATTTTCTATTAGCTTGTGAATTTCTACAAAAATTCCTGCTGAGAACTGTATTGAAATGGCATTGAATCTATAGATCAGTATGTGGAGAACTGACATCTTAACCATACTGAATTCTCTAATTGAACATGGCGTATCAATTCATTTGTTTAGGTCTTTAATTACTCCCATCAATGTCTAGTAGATTTCACACATAGACGTAGTAAGTGAAAGTCGCTCAGTCCTGTCCAGCTCTTTGCAATCCCACGGACTATACAGTCCATGAAATTCTCCAGGCCAGCATACTGGAGTGGGTAGCCTTTCCCTTCTCCAGGATCTTCCCAGCCCAGGGATCAAACCCAAGTCTCCTGCACTGCAGGTGGATTCTTTACCAGCTGAGCCACAAAGGAAGCCCAAGAATACTGGAGTGGCTAACCTATCCCTTCTCCAGTGGATCTTCTTGACCCAGGAATTGAACTGGGGCCTCCTGCACTGCAGACGGATTCATTACCAACTGAGCTATCACTGGAATGGCATTGAATCTATAGATCAAATATGGAGAATTGACATCTTAACCATATTGAATTTTCTAATTGAACATGGCATATCAATTCATTCGTTTAGGTCTTCTTTAATTACTCCCATCAATGTCTAGTAGATTTCACACATAATTTTTGCACAGTTTCATTAATTTTATTTACACTGCAGACGGATTCATTACCAACTGAGCTATCACTGGAATGGCATTGAATCTATAGATCAAATATGGAGAATTGACATCTTAACCATATTGAATTTTCTAATTGAACATGGCATATCAATTCATTCGTTTAGGTCTTCTTTAATTACTCCCATCAATGTCTAGTAGATTTCACACATAATTTTTGCACAGTTTCATTAATTTTATTTCCAAGTGTTTAGAGTCTGATGCCACTGTAAACAGTTTTTTTTTAAATTTCATTTTTCCAGTGCAGTACACACAACTAATTTTGTAAACTGACCTTGCATACTAAGTTCACTGATTAGTTCTGGTAGTTTCTCTGAAGATGGATCATATCAGCACATAGAATCAGTCTTATTTTTTTACCCCTAATCTCTATGCCTTGCAGTTACTTTTCTTGACTTACCACATTTGTTAAACCTCCAGCACTATGCTGAATAAAGGAATTAGCACACACGTCTCTGTCTTGTTCCTCATAGTGGTGGAGGAAATTATCTTTTGCTATTGAGTGTTAAGATGTTACAGGGTTCTTATATATGCTGTTTATCAATTTGAGACTTTCCATCCTTCTTATTTGTTGAGAGGTTTTTTTTAAAAATCATGAATAGGTGTTGAACTTTGTTTTCTCTGCATCTATTAACATAATTGTGGCTTTTTCCTTTCTATCTAATTAATATAGTTAATTATACCAATTGATTTTCAAGTATTTAACCAAAATTACATTTCTGAAAGAAAAAAAAACACTTTGGTCATAGCAGCAGCAGCATAAGCAAAATTAGTATTACATATCTCTTCCTTAAATATTTGACAGATTTCACTAGTAAAGCATTCAGGTCTGGAGTTTTCCATGTGCAAAGGTTCTCAATTATAAATTCCATTTCTTTAACAGATGGTAGGTTATTCAAACATCCTGTTACTTTTAGTGGTCAGTTTTGTTAATTTATGTTTTTCAAGGAATTTACCCATTTCATCCAAGCTGTCAAATGTATTGGCGTAAAGTCCTCTACTAACATCAAGTAATATGCTGTAATTATTATTTTAAAGTCTGTAGCTCCGTATGACACCCTGTCTTTCATTCTGGATTGTGCTTTCTCTCTTTACAAAATTTTTACAAAACTAGGAGTTTATCAATTTGATCTGCTCAAAGAATCAGCTCTTGGCTTCATAGATTTTCTCTATTGTTTTCTACTTATTTCACTGAATTCCTACCATATCTTGTTTCTTTCTTCTTCTTCTAGCTTCTTTGGATGGAAGATTAGATCATGATTTAAAGCAATATATTTCCCTCTAAGCAGTGATTTAAGTTCTGCAAACTTTGATAGGATTCATTTTAATTTTCAATTAAAGTTCTTTCCTAATTACCATTGTGATTTCTTCTTTCTTCCAAGTGATTATTTAGAAGAATACTGATTGATTTTCACATATTTGGGGGTTTTCTAGTTACTTTTTAAAATTTATTTTCAAATTTAATTCCATTGTGGTCAAAGAATATACTCTGTTTGATTTAAAGCCTTTGAAATTTACTGAGACTTGGCTTTGCCCTCAGGATATAGTGTATCTTTGTAAATATTTATCATACGATTAAAAGCAGTATTTATATTTCAATTATTCAGTGTGGGGATCTATAAATGTTAATTAGGTTAATTTGGTTGACAGTATTGTTCAAACAGTCTATATTCTTACAATTTTTTGCTATCAACCATCAATAAATGAGAGAGTAACTAAAATATTCAGCTATACTTGTTCAGTTCTGTTCAGTCGCTCAGTCATATCCAACTCTTTACGACCCCATGAACCGTAGCATGCCAGACCTCCCTGTCCATCACCAACTCCCGGAGTCCACCCAAACCCATGTCCATTGCTATACTTGTAGATTTGTCTATTCCTCTCTCTTTGGTTCTATAGGCTTTTGCTTCATATATTTTGAAGCTATATTAGGTGTATAAATATTTAGGACTTTGTCTTCTTAATAAACTGACTCTTAGTAGAGACATTACTTTTCCAACAAAGGTCCATCTAGTAAAAGCTATGGTTTTTCCAGTAGTCACGGATGGATGTGAGAGTTGGACTATAAAGAAAGCTAAGTGCTGAAGAATTGATGCCTTTGAACTGTGGTGCTGGAGAAGACTCTTGAGAGTCTCCTTGGACTGCAAGGAGATCAAATCAGACAATCCTAAAGAAAATCAGTCCTGAATATTTATTGGAAGGACTGATGCTGAAACTCCAGTACTTTGGCCACCTGATGCGAAGAGCCAACTCCTTGGAAAAGACCCTGATGCTGGGAAAGATTGAAGGCAGGAGGAGAAGGGGACGACAGAGGACAAGATGGTTGGATGGCATTACTGACTCAACGGACGTGGGTTTGAAAAGTTCTGGGAGTTGGTGATGGACAGGGAAGCCTGGTGTGCTGCAGTTTGTGGGATTGCAAAGAGTCAGACATGACTGAGTGACTGAACTGAACTAACATTACAAGATATTCTTCTTTATCTCTGATCATAGGTTCTAGGCTCTAGGGCTAGAAAGTGGCCTAGATAAGACAGCTGTTTTTCTGTTGAAAAGGCATGCACGTCCCATGCTAAAGTAAGCAGATAAAACATAAGACCAGGTTAATAAGCTCAAGAGGCTACTACTTTGTGTGACAGGACTCTCTCCGGGCAGGGCAGGGCTTTTTCCCTGTCTTGTCTTTTCCATGACCCACTGTTGGTACAGGGTGCTAGGAACGATCCTAAGCCACTGGAGATGATAGCAGGAAAAATAAAAGGGGAGGGGTTGGGGTAGTATCTCAAGGCCTGCTGCCCCTCATTCTGATCTATTACACATTTATTTGCTCATAACTCTAACATGGGTCTGGCTTCCCTCAGGATGCTAATAGCACTAGCTATGTAGGAATGACATTCGTTGTGTAATTAGTTTTTTCTTTATTTTTCTTAATATAACTCTTCTGACTTTGTAGTTTTGAGTATGTTATTCTGAGAGGCACTCATGTGCACACCATGCTCTCAGGTATAGGAGGAATCTCAGGGATAAGTAAGTCAGTAGCTCCAGGTCTGTAGAGCAGGAGCAACTTTAAAGAACAGCTCTGACTTACCTCTCAGATGTATGACTGGAGTCAGCCCTGAACAAGAAGTGACACAGAGGTTAGAATAAATCAGAGTTGGCAAAACGGTATGGTGGAAACAAAGAGTAAAGCTTGTGTGTGTGTGTGTGTGTGTTTGTGTGTGTGTGTGTGTGTGTGTATACACACACACACATATATATATATTTTTTTTTTTTAAGAATTTCTGACCAAATATTTAATCCTGGGATACCGACTCACTTTGCATATGAGATCTTATCTTCTGTTAGATCAGGCTATCTACATTACACAAAAGTGGGTACAGGGTATGTGTGTGTGTGCATAGCCACACTCATGCTTGCAGTATAAAGATCTGAACATAGTGTTAGGGAAGCAAAATTTTAAGAATGAAACCTCTGTACTCTCCCATGCTGCCTGGGATGTATGACTGGAACAAAATTAGAATCCTTAACCTTTCAAAACTCTGTACTTCTGTATGGCTCCCAGATGATCCTCCAAACAAGAGCTGCTTTGTGATTCCAGGGCCAGTGTCCCCTACTGCAGTGGTAACAACAGTACCAGGGTAGCTAATGGAGAAAGGACAAATCAGGAGATCAGCACAGACCTACCACGCCGACCACCATGTGCTAAAACATGCCAAATGAAATAGGACACAGTGAACAAGGTATATCACCCTTGATGCCAGTTCCCTCCAGTTTCTGGATTTATATGAGCTTTGCAGGACTTCACAAGTTATGATTTGGTGTGGTCTGTTTTGTGTGATATTTTATGGGATCCAGTTTGTATAAGTATAATGTGCTGGCATTTCTCACGTTGTTTTGGCGTGTTTATAGTTTACAAGTTTCTTTTTGTATTGAAAGAAAAATAACCAAAGTATTTTTGTGAAAAGATTCTGCATCAGGCAAGATGTGACCTGTGAGCTTGGTGCCACTTTCCACAAAGCGGGAGTTCCTCACCCATTTTCTCATTCTTCTCCATCCCTTACTTCCTATTTCGGACAAGTTCCTTTATCCTGAAAACTTGACTCTTGCCCCACCTTTAGCCAAAACAAACAATAAGACTCTAAATCCCAAAAGATCTGCATAAAACCTCAATAAACTAGGAACTCTCTACCCCCATTTCCAATGCCAGAAAGGGGTTTCCACATAGAAACTCAGAATGGGAGAGTGAGAAAGGAAAGAAAGTCTGCCCAGTTCATTCAGGGACTTTTCTGCTGATGCCAAGATGTTAAAGTAGACATAGGATTATCTAGTAGGATGTAGACAGGATGTAATTCAACCCCATGTTCCCTGCTAGAAACCAAGTTTTATCTGGAATTTACAAGGAAGAGAGTAGGGAAGGAAAATGAGGGCCAGTCTGTGTGCTTTCTCTGATTCCTTTCCCCTTTTTTTTCTGAACTGTAGGAGACTAGACCCCCTGGAGCTATGGAGACCCCCTCACTGGGGTATATTCATCAAATGGGTGATTTTGCTGTACTGGATTTTCTTTTCTCTTCCTCTTCTTGTTTTCTAATATACGTTAACCCTCGTCTCCCTCCTGCCTTCCTTTCTTCCTGAAAAAGCATCAGGACTTATTGACACTGAAAAATAAAACCAAATGCATATAGGTGCATATAAAGGAGCATGGAGTCGTGACTGCTGACGGGCACAGCGTTTCTTTAGGGTTTCCCTGATGGCTCAGCTGGTAAAGCATCCGCCTGCAGTGCAGACCAGGGTTGGATCCCTGGGTTGGGAAGATGCCCTGGAGAAGGGAATGGCTACCCACTCTAGTATTCTTCTGAGGGGGTGACAAAATGTTCCAAAATTAGACTGTGATTGATGGCTGACCAACTCTGTGACAATACTAGAAAATACTGACTTGTGTACTGTAAAAGGAAGCATTATCTGGTATATTATGTGAATTATATCATAATAAAGGTACTGAGAGAGAAACAGACAGACGGAGCATCACAACTGAAGTGTCGCAGGGCTCTTCACTCCGAGGCACCCTCATCCTCTACCTGCACTCTCTCCCTAGAGGTTTTCTCACCAGTTTCCTCACTGTAGATATTGTCCATGTGCCCATGACTTCGGAGGTCCATCCCTGCTTGTCTTCTCCACCTACCTCCTGCCTACCCGACATCTTCACATGGGGGTCTACAGGCATCTCACACTTAACACAGTTAAGACCCTTAACAGTTAAGGGTGAACTGCTGACTCACACTTTCCGGCCCAAATCTTCTCTTCCTCCATGCATTCTGAGCTCAGCAATGGACCACCATCCACAAAATTTACTGTCTGTCTCTCCAGCTAGAATGTGAGTAGAAACCCTTCCCAAGTCTTTTTTCTTCGGAGTCCTTGGAGCTGACAAAGAGTATAGCTGTTGAATGAATAACCATGGGATTGAATGAAGTAGCAACCCCCACCCCGCAAATTTCTTTAAACAATGAAACCATTAACTTGTCACTGAACTTAAACAAGATCTTTGAGATATCTCCATTTTAACACATAAAAAATAGGCATCGTTTACAAACAATGAAAACTACATCATTTCTATTATGATTTTTAAAGTAAAAAGAATTTTCTCTAATAACCTCTGTGCTAGATTTCAAGAAAATTTCAAGTGACAAAATCAATACAGAGAGTTGAGAGACCTATTTGAATAGAAATCTCTTTTAGAATAAGAATAAAGAGCTGAAAAATATTGCTGTCACCCAACAGATGGCTAAGAGCGCATTTTCAGAACCTCTTAAATATCCACCAAGTACTCACGTAATGGGAAATCCAAAAAGCAGTCACTGTTCCCCTTCCATAAACCCCATCTTGGATCATTTCAAACCTTCCAATGGCCCTTCCATATGATCAACCTCCTCTTTCTCACCTAACATAATATAGCGTTCAGTGCTTACATAGGCCCAAGGGTCCATTTTCCTCCTTTTACTGAGACAACTTTTATTGCAAGTAATATCTGATGAAAAAGATTGATTTCCCTTCAGATATTCTTTACATTTTCATTGTCATAAGTCCTAATAGCAAGAAGATCAAACCAGTCAATCCTAAAGGAAACCAACCCAGAAAATTTGTTTGAAGGACTGATGCTGAAGCTCCCATACTTAAGCCACCTGATGCAAAGAGCCAACCCACTGGAAAAGACCCTGATGCTGGGAAAGATTGAAGGCAGGAGGAAAAAGGGGCAACAGAGGATGAGGTGGTTGGATGGCATCACCAACTCAATGGACATAAGTCTGGGAAAACTCCAGGAGTTGGTGAAAGACAGGGAAATCTGGTGTGCTGCTGTCCATGGGGTCGAAAAGAGTCAGACACAACTCAGTCATTGGACAGAACTAAAGATCCTTATTGCTAACATTTCTATTATTTTTCTAAGCTTGTTAAACTAGTTCTGAGTTTTCAGTATATGAACTTACTAATTGAAAACACTGTCAAAAGCTTACATCAAAAAAAAAAAAAAAAAAGTTAAGCTAAACTTTGGATCCTAACCCAAACCGATACAAATTAATGGTTTGTTCTTCAGCAAGCACTTGTAGGTAACTTTTAAAGCATAAACAAGCTAAGTGAAAGTGTTTATGAAAACTGTATTTCATGTTGTTTTAATTTAAAATTTACTCCAAAATAAAGTCCTTCTCTCCTTAAATTTCCATTGTTGCTTAGGTAACAATTCCAATTATTTTTTAAATCTGTTGGCCCCAAATGTTTTCTGAAATGTTTGACAAATACGTCATTTGGTAAAAAAAATTCTATATGTATGTGTGTGTGTGTGTGTGTGTGTGTGTGTGGTGTGTGTGTATAGTCCACAAAAACTGCCTCATTGTTCTCCAATACATTTTTCACATCTATAAAATGGAAATAATAAAATCTACCTTCCAAGATCACCAACTTAGCTGTAAGTTGTTGTTAAGTCTCTCAGTCATGTCCCACTCTTTGCAACCCCATGGACTGTAGCACGCCAGGCCTCCCTGTCCTTCCCCAACTCCTGAAGCATGTTCATACTCATGTCCATTGAGTCAGTGATGCCATCCAACATCTCGTCCTCTGTCATCCCCTTCTCCTCCTCTGTCATCCCCTTCTCCTTCTGCCTTCAGTCTTTCCCAGTATCAGCGTCTTTTCCAATGAGTTAAGTCTTTGCATCAGGTGGCCAAAGTACTGGAGCTTCAGCCTCAGGATCAGTCCTTCCAATATTCAGGAGTGATTTCCTTTAGAATGGACTGGTTGGATGTCCTTGTAGTCCAAGGAACTCTCAAGAGTCTTCTCCAACACCACAGTTCAAAAGCATCAATTCTTCGGCGCTCAGCTTTCTTTATAGTCCAACTCTCACATCCATACATGACTACTGGGAAAACCATAGCTTTGACTATATGCACCTATGTCAGCAAAGTAATGTCTCTGCTTTTAAATATGTTGTCTAGCTTTGTGATAGGTTTTCTTCCAAGAGAGTGATGAGCATCCTCTATAAATTATAATGCATTAAATGCTGGGTAATACTGAAATATTGAACAATAGCCAATAAAGAGTCCAGCACAGGGTGCTGAGTGTTCATAAATGCTCGACACTTTTATTTGCAGTAGTCATGCTACAGAAAATGTGTCAATCTGCATATCCTACTGAATGTATATGTTCCTTTTCATTTAAACAATTGTGATACTTTCAATGTTGTGAAAACCATACTATTAAATACACCCACCTTGGAATCAGCACTGTGTGATATTCTATCCCTGGGCACCTTGTAATTCTGTCATGATAGCACTTTCCACATCTCCCCCGACTGGACTCATCACAGAGCCTGATTTACCAAGAGAAGTAGGGTTTTCTACCAGGTTTTAAACTTCACACGGAGGAATGGTGTTCACAGATACACAAGTGAAAATTCACCACACATAATATTCATTTTTTTAATACTGAAGAAATTAGCAGCTTTATGAGGAAATATATTTCAAAGCTTGCAAGACCCACTAACAATATTTTAACCTTCCTCTGTGAGAATTTGTTTCTTTAATAATGACATTTTAGTAATTTATCCCAAGCATAAGCCACTTATCCATGGATTTCCCATTAAAAAAAAATAATTTTAAACTGGAATTTCCCAAAATGCATCCGAAGGGAAAGGTGTTCTATGGGGGAAAAAAAGGCTCCAATAAATATGTAAATGGCCCGATAAACATGCAGATACAACGATCTATTCACCTTGTTAGAAATTCAAAATGGCCCTTGTTATCTAAGGCCAATAACTTACTCATGGGTATATAGGTGTTATACTTCTCTTTCAATTTCTTTTATGTTTAAAACATTTTATAACTTGCACACAAAAAAAAACAAAAACAAAACAAACCCTGTATCTTCCTTTTTAACTGGAATTCCCCTAAATTGTTAAACTACAGTCCTTTTCTCCTCCTTACTAGATATCTCCCAATATGGAAGCAAGCAGTTACAAGCATTTAGAAGAATACATTGAGCTCTGCATCCCTATTTACCCAAAGAACAATGACTTCTTCCCCAAACAAAAGTACAACAGGTTGTAGACACCAACGCAGAGGTTTTCAGCCCCAAGCAAGTTAGAGGTGAGAGGTAACATCATTGGTATTTAGGTCACAGGTCTTAGCGACACATAATTCAATGTGTGTGGTAACACTTTCCCCTCCTGCATGGCTTGTAGCCAGGCTTTTTCCAAAATAAGAGCTAGATATCTGAACAGACTGATGAACTTGAGAGCAGGAATGTTTTCATCCTCTTTGCACAAGTAGATAAATGACTCTCAGCTTCCTGAGATGAAAGGGAAGATTCAAGCTCACCACTGATACAATGGAACACTCAGAGTTCAGAAGAACGAAGTCACTTCAGGAAGCAGCTCTCTGAAATACCTTGGTAGTGTGGAACAAGCAGGAGGGTCTAACAGTCAAAATGACTGTAGGATTTTGGGTCCTTGAACAAAGTTCTACAAAAGATTCTTTTCTGGAACCAAAAAGGAAATAAACTGCCATCCATCTCTAATTTCAGGAGGTCGCTGGCCATATTTAATAATAAGAGGCAAATTTCTCTGGTGATCCAGTTGTTAAGATTCCACCTGGGGACATGGGTTTGAGCCCTAGTCAGGGAAGATTCCACATGGCATGGAGTAACTAAGGTCATGCACCACAATAAGAGAAACTACCACAATGAGTAGCCCCACCGCTGCTTGCCGCAACTAGAGAAAGCCCGGACACAGCAACAAAGACTCAGTGCAGCTGAAATAATTAAAAAAACAAAAACAAAAAAAAACAATAGGCAATGGCAAAACAATATTATCCCAATTTTATTTGATAGCACTGAAGCACTGGGACATCAAGTTACTTGTTGAGGCCATGTAACTGCAGTGGAGAAGCCAGAACTGGAACCCAAAGCCTGTGTCACCTCATTTCCTGATTTGCAAGGAGGAACCAGTGGGGAGGGGGCAGAGGGCAGGGTCATGTGCTCTGACTCAGTCATGTTCCCTCTTGCCTTACTAATGAGCCCACAACACAGACCATACTAATGGACAAAAATTACCCTGCTTACAGTTTTACCATATGATATTTCAAGGCATGTAGCCTTTAAAAAATTGGATTTAATTTAAAATGTCAAAGCACTGTTGACATTCAGACGAGCCATCCCCAATTAGTCCTTCATCAGGGAGACTTTACTTTCACTCAGCCCTCCAGTATGACAAGAACATAAGGAAAGCAAGTGTGTCGCTGGTAAGTGTCGTGTGTAGCCTGGAAAACACACGCTCTTAGTCCACACAGAGCTGTGGACAGGCAAAATCCTTTTAATTCTTTACATCTCAAAGCTCCATGGTCTTCTGCAAGATGAATGAACCCCTCTTGTATGTTACTACAGAGTTCTTCAGAGACAGCAGTGGCAACCCACTCCAGTACTCTTGCCTGGAAAATCCCATGGATGGAGGAGCCTGGTAGGCTACAGTCCATGGGGTCGCTAAGTTGGACTGGACTGAGTGACTTCACTTTCACTTTTCGCTTTCATGCATTGGAGGAGGAAATGGCAACCCACTCCAGTGTTCTTGCCTGGAGAATCCCAGGGACAAAGGAGCCTAGTGGGCTGCCGTCTATGGGGTTGCACAGAGTCGGACATGACTGAAGTGACTTAGCAGCAGCAGAGTTCTTATCCTAAAATTACAGACTCTCCTTCAAAACTCTAGTGTGTATGTGGATGTGTGTGCACTCAGTCATGTCTGACTCTTTGTGACCCCATCGACTGTAGACCACCAGATTCTCTGTCCATGGAATTTTCCGGAGAGAATACTGGAGTGAGTTGCCACGTCCTTCTTTAGGGGATGTTCCTGACCCAGGGATCGAACCCATGTCTCTTGCACTGTCTGCATTGGCAGGCAGATTCTTTACCACTGCACTACCTGGGAAGCCCCTCAAAACTCTAGAGTCAAACCTACTTCCCCTATGTATAAACTTTAACTCTGGATTTTCCAAATAGTATCCTAAATGAAAAGTGAGAACTTAATCACTCTAATTCTACTCTACAAATCTCAGACTTATTATATTCTGTTCCAATTCATCCAGTAAATGAGAGCAACAGAAGTCATTTGTCAAATTTGTGATCTAAACTCATCCTTTGACTAATTACTCAGGAATCACCTCCTGTCCAAATCATATAATCTTCTTCATATAGATTGGCTACAAATGCTTTAGGGTACATATCAAAATTTCATCCCAAACTATAGTAGCCACGCAAGGTCTCGCAACAGATCTAATCTTGATCTTGGGGATAAAAAGGAAAAGGGGCTTTGAACCTCTTTATCAATAACTTGGCAGGAATCCGCCAGGCTGTGGGCTTCCCAAAAATGGAAATTAGCCTTATTCACTCTTTTTTTCCTACATGTATATCAGGAACATGGCATGCAATGGCCTGTAATAAACATCTCCTGAGGGGATGACCAGAAACCTGGAAAGCAAACCCAAAGAAAATCATCTTTATTTCAAACAGAGATTCAGCTAAGCTGGAAGGATGGTTACAAGTGCCTCTGAAAGTATTACTCACTCACTCGTGTCTGACTCTTTTCGACCCCATGGGCTATAGCCCACCAGGCTCCTCTGTCCATGGAATTCTCCAGGCAAGAATACTGGAGTGGGTAGCCATTACCTACTCTAGTGGATCTTCCTGACTCACGGATCAAACCCAGGCCTCCTGCACTGCAGGCAGATATTTTACTGTCTGAGCCACCCACCAAGGCAGCCCCAAGGGCCTCTAAGTCTCAGATATTTCAGAAAGTCTAATGGAAACCATCCATTTACCTTAGAAGAGATGGGGCAGGGCAGTGAAAGGTCAAGTCTCTTCGGCTTTAGCAGACACTGTATCAAGCCATGGCGCAAGGCTGGCTGCTCCATGTAGACCAGAAGCTCTGACAATGCACACTGCGGTCGGGAGGGACAGGCTCCCACACCTCTCCCCTTGGAGGTCCCCTGCGTGGGGAGGGCAGGGTAATGACACCAGGACAGATTTACTAATGAACAGTGTCCAGGGGCTCTCAGAGGTCAAGGGCATCCTGACTGTATCTTTCGGCTCCTTCTCACTAAGCTCAGGTGAGCAGATTCCAGGCAGGGCTGACTTCCCACCTTTCCTCCTCCTTCCCTAACTCTTGTGCTATGGGGCACTGCAGGCTCAACTACTAAAATCTGGTAGAGGAGGAGAGGCCCTACTTAAGGGCTGAGTATAAACTATGTTTTCTATGCTGGTTTACCAGGTGCACCACATCAGAAATTAAGGGAATTTGGTTCACAATAAAATGGGACCCGTCTGCCGTTTATTACCATCCTCTGGAGGCTCAGTGGAAAGAAAACGCCTGCCAGTGTAGGAGAAGTGGATTCAATTCCTGGATTGGGAAGATCTCCTAGAGAAGGGAATAGCAACCCGCTCCAGTATTCTTGCCTGAAAAATCCTACAGACAGAGAAGCCTGGCGGCTACAGTCCATGGGGTTGCAAAGAGTTGGACACAATTTATCAACTGAACAAGATCAAGAAGTCATCCTCAGAGCACACAAGTGCCTTGGGAACTGCACAGGGAGGGGGGCTGATCTGAACAGGATTCACAGAGGGTCCTGCCCACCCCCACAGCCACAAGTAAGACCACCTCTCCCTGATGTATTTTAGAAGGCAGAGTCTTCCCAAAATAGAAGTAGAGCGGTGGATCATTTCAGGAAACTGATTTTTCTAACTACAACTCCAAGGGAGTAAACTAGGTACAGACAGATCATTCCAGGCACAAAGGACTAACTCAGCAAGGAGAGTGATAGCTTGGCATTGGCAGACCAGGTGCTAATCCTGGCCCTGCTTAACCGGCTAGTCAGCCCTAACTGGACAAGGCATTTCTGATTTCCTAGCCCCAGTGTCCTGAGGAGTTGAAGGAGGGTGTTGGGTTACCGGATGATCTGTTTTACTTCCATGTCTGGCAGTCGACAGTTCAGTGAATGACAACTTTGTCTGGTATCAGAGGCACATGCCTTCCCCTTGAGCCAACGCAGGCCATGTGCAACATATATACTTGTTAGCAAACTGAAATTCAGTGCTTGCACTCAGTCCCTGCCAAGGGCTTCGTCAAGTCATCTGAGAGACGTCCCTACAGAGCCAGCACGCACAAAACAGATTCCTCTCAATTAACATTTATTAAGCACTGAAAGTGGACACTTTGACATATATTATCTCACTTAAGTGCCAAAGAATTGATGCCTTCGTACTAGGGTGCTGGAGAAAACTCTTGAGAGTCCCCTGGACAGCAAGGAGATCAAACCAGTCCATCCTAAAGGGAATCAGTCCTGAATATTCATTGGAAGGACTGATGCTGAAGCTGAAACTCCAGTACTGTGACCACCTGATGCAAAGAGCCAGCTCTGTAAAAGACTCTGATGCTGGGAAAGATTGAAGGCAGGAGGAGAAGGTGCTAACAGAAGATGAGATGGTTGGATGGCATCATTGTCTCAATGGACATGAGTTTGAGCAAACTCAGGGAGATAGTGAAGTACAGGGAGGCCTGGGGTGCTGCAGTCCACGGGGTCATAAAGAGTCAGACACTACTGAGTGACTAAACAACGGTCTCACTTACAAACCTTTCTTCTCAAATTTCCAATAGATGAACTCTTAATAGAACTACCAGCAGTCTTTCAGGTCCAGGTTTCTCCTAAACTTATTATATAGCAGTACATGATCAATCTCTTCAGATTCTCTGGCTCTCATCCCTACACTGATAAACAGCATTGCAGAGCAAAGTCTGGCCTTGTTATCTCAGCCCCCTACTGCTTTGCCTTCACTAACAACTTACACTAGAATCCTTCCTCACTTTGACAGTGTCCTTGTATTTTTTTCTTTTATAAAAAACAAAGTTCTGGTTGAAGATATTTATCTGCTATTCATCATTCATCATTCCTCACCCAGGGGGTTAGTTTTTTTTTGGTTTGGGGGGCTGTGTGGATCTTACCATTGCCCATAAATGTGAAAGCTTGTTTGATCAGAAATTGACAACTGTGTAATACAAAGTTTCTCTTCTTGTCTCATTTAAAACCCAACTTAGTGTCCATGATAGTAGTAACCAAGCATCTCAGATACTTCGTATCTATTCCTCTATTTCCTGAGCTGTAGCAAATCCTCCTCAATGTAAATAGACATAAACATCACAGACAATTAGGGAGAGATCAAAAGCACAGGCTCTGGATGTAAACCACAGTTCTGCTGTGACCAACAGCCTCAGATGTGCTATTTCAGGTGCAAGTCGGTATATTCAGCTGGAGCAGGTGTGCGTGCATGCTCAGTTGCTTCAGTCATGTCCAACTCTTGCGATTCTGTGAACCATAGCCCACCGGGCTCCTCTCTCCATGCGATTCTCTAGGCAAGAATATTGGAGTGGGTCACCATATCCTCCTCCAGGGGGTCTTCCTGACCCAGGGATCAAACTCTCATCTCTTACATCTCCTGCATTGGCAGGAAGTTCTTTACAATTAGCACTAACTGGAAAGTATGTATACATACAAGTTTGTATTATATATATATATGACCTCTGTCCATGGGGATTCTCCAGGCAAGAATACTGCAGTGGATTGCCATGCCCTCCTCCAAGGGATCTTCCCTACCCAAGGACTAAACCTACATCTCCTGTATTGCAGGTGGATTTTTTACTGCTGGGACACTAGGGAAGCCCCCAACTGGAGCATACTGATTCTCAAATCATAATTTCTCAGGAAAGCCTCCTTCATATAAAGTATTTAGCACAGTTCCTGGTTTATAAGTATTCAGAAAATATTCATTCATATTAACATTATCTTGGAATCCAAACTGTCCTGCATTTGACTCCTTTTTTTTAATGATTTTATTGGTTTCCCTTTGTTTTCTCCAATCCACCGACCCCTAACTTTTTACCAGCCCATGGCCCCTTCCTGTCCTTACTTTTCTTAGGGCCCATAGTCCATCATTATATTCAGAGCAGTATCAACTTCATCAAAAATATATTCTCTCTTTCCGTTGCTCAACCGCCTGGCTAAACTTCATCTCTGCCAAATTCAGCTCTCTGCTGTGTCTCCAAGAGACATCAAAGGCTTAATGGTACTAGATCTGGAGTTGGACTGCCCAGGGCTCAAACCCCTGCTCTGCCACCTAACACTTGTGTATTTTTAAGTAAACTGCTTATCACTTCTGTAAAATGAGGATGATATAATAACGCCTAACAGGGATATGTAATGACGTTTCAATGAGACTATACACTTCGACTTGCACTGCGCCTGCATGCTCAGTCAGATCTGACTCTGAAAACCCACTGGACTGTAGCCTGTAAGTCGCCTCTGTCCATGAAATTCTCCAGGCAAGAAAACTGGAGAGGACGGCCACACCCTCCTCTAGGGGATCTTCTCAATCCAGGGATTGAACCTACATCTCCTGTGTCTCAGAGAAGGCAGCAACCCACTCCAGTACTCTTGTCTGGAAAATCCCATGGACGGAGGAGCCTCGTAGGCTGCAGTCCATGGGGTCGCTAAGAGTCGGACACGACTGAGCGAATTAACTTTCACTCTTCACTTTCACGCATTGGAGAAGGAAATGGCAACCCACAGCAGTGTTCTTGCCTGGAGAATCCCAGAGACGGGGGAGCCTGATGGGCTGCCGTCTACGGGGTCGCACAGAGTCGGACACGACTGAAGCGACTTAGCAGCAGCAGCAGCTCCTGTGTCTGCTGCATTGCAGGAAGATAACCGCTAAGCCACGGGGGAAGCCCAGATTTGCACTAGCATAGTAATTAAATAACTTAATCAACATTAGCTCGGATTCTTTTTGTTATTATTATCCTGTGTTTGAAGCAGTGGAATGAAGCTGGGAAAATCACACACCCAGACAGAATGCTTACTCTGTCCATGTAGAAGCACCAATATCAGGTGGGTCCTTGATACTATCCAGCTGCTCTATTTGATTTCTCTGGTACATCTGTTCTCCTGCTCTCCCACAGCACTACATCCTGGCTTCAGCTCTTCAAATCTCCTTCAGTCTCAGCTGATGACCTTCCCTCCTGCTGCAGGGGGGAAACCGAAGCCATCAGATGAGCACTACTTTATCTCACCACCATCCAATGCACAACCACCCCCTTCAGGACCCACTTTCCCTACTTTCTCTTTAACTCAATGGAAGAAGAGTCTCTGCTTCTGTCAAAGGCCAGTATCAATACTTGGCTTCCAGGTCCCCTTTTGCAGGACTTCCTCTTGCAGGTATCCCTCTTTTCTCTGCATCTTCGGCTCGTCCCTAAGGAGACTCACAACAACCCTCACCTCTTGGTTTTCATGCCCTTGCATATTTCTTCCCCTCAAGTGTGTGTGGGACCCTTCTTTTACTTTTAAGCAATAGACTATGGCAATGATGATGGAGTACTGCTTCTGTGATTACAGTGCCTTATATGAGACTCCACGTTACCAGCAGACAGGGACTTAGATTCTCCTTGCTGACTTAATGAAGTAAGAGGCCATGCTGAGGAAATCATGTAACAAAGCACTGCAGAAGTGGAGGTGGGGCTGAGGGAGAGGGGCTCCAGGAACTGGGGGCAGCCTACACAGGAATAGGCAGCAAGAAGCTGGATCCTCAGGCCTGCAGATCAAAGGGAATGAATTCTGCTAACAACCAGAGTGAACTGAGAAGTGAATTCTTCCCCAGTCAAGCCTCCCAATGAGAACACAGCCTACCCAACACTTTGACTACAGCCCTGTGAGACTCAACAGCAGACTCAGCTAAGCCCGGCCCTGACTCCTAACCCACAGATGTTGGGAGAATGCTTGTAAGCCAAAAAGCCTATGGTACGGTAAATCCCCTACATATGAAGGAGTTCCATTCTGAGAGTGCTTTTGTAAGTCTAATTTGTTTGTAAGACCAACAGTGTTAGCCTAGATACCCAACTAATACAATCGGCTCTATGCTGGATTCCATGTTTGTGCATGCTCAGTCGCGTTCGACTCTCTGCGGTCCCACTAGTCTCTCTGTTCATGGAAATTTCCAGGCAAGAATATTGGAGTGGGTTGCCATTTCCTACTTCCTGGAGTAGGAAATGCAATAAATCCTAGGTAACAGATAATTCCCACTGTGCTACAGTCTCTATATTAGAGCCTACTGTGCATGCGTGTGTACTAAGTCGCTGCAGTTGTGTCCAACTCTTCGCAACTGTACGGACTGTAGCCCTGCAGGCTCCTCTGTCCATGGGATTCCCCAGGCAAGAATACTGGAGTGAGTTGCCATGCCCTCATCCATGGGATCTTCCTGACCTAGGGATTAAGCCCACGTCTCCCGTGACTCCTGCCTTGCGGGCTTACTGCAGAGTCTACTGTATCCTATCTTAAAAAAATTCTAGACCATATGTTCTCCAGATTCTCCCCCTTCTCTCTACTTTCCTTTCTAGGAAGGGACTTTTAAAAGAGTTTGAAAGAATTTTTCACTGTGTTCTCACTTCTGCTCACTGCTAGGCCACTCAGGTCACACCACTGACTTTATATTCTTTGGTTAAGTATACCAATATAATGTGCATTATCTAATCCAAATGAACATGTCTCTGTCCTTGTCTTAGTATCGCAGTGGTATGAAACACAGTTCATTACTCCCTACTTCTGGAACTATATCTTCTCCTGCCTTACTGCACTTTCTGTTTTCTAGGTTTCCTCTGACTTGTTTGGTTGCTGTTTCTCAATTGTCTTTGCTGGCTTCTCCTTCCATACCCAAACTTAAACAGTGCTGTGCCCCCGAGTCTGGCCCAAGACTGTCCTCTGGCTTGCTGCACTCCCTTTCTTGTCCCCAGATTCAATATTATCGTAGACATCATTGGCAGAGCAGACTTTACATGGTCCATGATCTTGTTCTTAGGGTCACGCTGATGGTTGAATGATTCATGTTATAGAATAATTGACATCTACCATCTTTTTGTCAATTGTCTTGGAAATGTGAATGTACGTTCACATCTTTGTTACACAGCAGGTCACACCTGCTTCTTCCACACTTTTTTCTTCAACCCCAATCTCTCCTCGCCTTACAGCCATCTGCCTACTTGCAGTTCCCATGCCTATGTCTAAGCATCACCTCAGACTTAACATGCCCCAAAGAGAATATTTGATTGTTCCTCTCACAAAAACCTGTTGTTCTCCTGCTGCTGCTAAGTCGCTTCAGTAGTGTCTGACTCTGTGTGACCCCATAGATGGCAGCCCACCAGGCTCCGCCATCCCTGGGATTCTCCAGGCAAGAACACTGGAGTAGGTCGCCATTTCCTTCTCCAATGCATGAAAGTGAAAGTGAATTCGCTCAGTCCTGTCGGACTCTTAGCGACCCCATGGACTGCAGCCCACCAGGCTCCTCCATCCATGGGATTTTTCAGGCAAGAGTACTGGAGTGGGGTGCCATTGCCTTCTCCGTGTTGTTCTCCAGCTTTCCCAATATCAGCAAAGGGCACATCTAACCAACCTTTACATTGAGGTCTCACCCCAGATTCCCTTCTGTCTGTCAACCCCTCAACCCTGCCGCCTAATCCATCAGCAAGTTATTGCAGGTGGATCTTCACAATTGATCCTCAATCTGTCCCCTCGTGTCTAACTCCACTCTGGTCCAAACTGCTTGGCCTCTCACATGCACTTCAACAATCACCTTCAAACTGGATCCCTGCCCCTCCCAGCTGCCCCCTATACTCCACACAGCATGACTCTATTAAAAATACAAACCATGTATCAACCTAGAGGGATGGGATGGAGAGGGAGATGGGAGGGAGATTCGAGAGGGAGAGGACGTATGTATACCTATGGCTGATTCATGCTGAGGTTTGACAGAAAGCAACAAAATTCTGTAAAGCAATTATCCTTGAATTAAAAAATTAATTAAAAAATACAAAGCACTTTGTATGCTTTTACTGCTTTAAACCTTGCAAATATTTTTTCTCCACTTTAAAAAGACCCACCAAGCTCTATATCACTGGCCTGTAAGCTAGCTACCCGACGTATGTCCTACCTACCAAGCTGCAGCCACTCTCAGCCTTTTCTCCTTCCCACTTCAAGCCTTTTGCAATTGTTATTTTGGAACGATCTTCACAAACTACACGTCTCAAATCTCAGATCAAAAGTCTTCTACTCAGGGAGGCTTTCTCCTCTTCCTCCTCGATAGCATCAGTTCCCTTATGAGGGGATACATCACAATCTCAAGCACCAGGCTTCTTTCTTTGGATGGTTGTTGCTCTGGATTCTCCTGCAGGATGTGGGCATCTGGAAGGTGCTGTGTTCTAGAATAGTACCTGGTACATAGTAGGTGTTTAATAAATATGTGAATAAATGAATGCATATATATATATATATATATATATATATAATATTGACATTCTTGGGCTTCCCAGGTGGCTCAGTGATAAAGAATCTGCCTGCACGGTAGGAGATGTGGGTTTGACCCCTGGGTCAGGAAGATCCCATGAGTATTCTTGCCTGGAGAATTCCATGGACAGAGGAGCCTGACAGGCTATAGTTCATGAGGTGGCAGAGTCGGACATGACTTAGAGACTAAACAACAAATTGATATTCTTAAATGTGTTAGAATAAAATGATCCTATTTTATTCATTAGAAAACCTCTTTAGATACAGGGTCAAGACGACTTTAAAGGAGCAAAGATTATAAAATTATACCTCAAACTATCCAATACATAAATTCCTGAAAAGTTATGGGCAACCCAAAATGTTATAAAATAAGGCCCGTTTTGAAAGAATTTAACAGACATTTGCCTGGAGATGTGAAAATATTTTTCTGATAATATGAATGATCATATTCTAGTTCTTTCTTTGGATTTTATAAATTTGATTTTTTTTTTCTATATCGGGTTTGCTTTGATCACAGGACATAAATTATAATTTTTCCATCACAAATTATGCAACAACTGTCCAAACTACAAGACATCTTTTCAGTATTTCTGGACAAAGATGGTAAGGAGTCACTACTCTTGTTACTTAATTTCACTGATGCCATGTGATTTAATTCTAAATCCAGCTATAACCAGTAGCCATAAAATGCAGGCTTTTTATTAGACCATGGTAATGACGGTGGTCATGGTCTGGATTCCACAAGCAACTGTCAAAACTATCATCCCAAATGACCACTTGCTGAAAATTTCTCACTCCCAGAGCTGGTACTTCCAGGGTGGTCTAGGAAAGAAAGTTGTGCGGTGTCTACTCTGGGGCTCTTTAAATGCTAATGTTTAACATTTCTTTGGAACTGCAATTTCACGCTTTGAGGAGTAGACTTTTTTTCTGGTTCCTTTTTTTAAAAGTTTTTTTTTTTTTAATAGTCTCTATCTATTAAGCTCATGTGTTTTTCTTCCTGAAATACTAATATCTTGTGAAAACTCCCATCAACAGTGTTATTCAGTGGATTTTAAGCACCACTCCAGAAAAAATCACTCACTGCATTGCTTACCACTTGCTGCCCTCAAAACTTCTTAGCAACATACACTGTGCATGAACCTCAACGTGGTTTGCTTTGTCCAATCACATGCCTGAAAGCCCAGCCAGTCAGTTGTGTAATAATAAACCCCTTATCTCCTGAAGATACACAAACGGAAAGATCTCTCAGTGCTTCAGTACACAAGGGACTTTGCTTGAATTCTCAGCTGAAACTCACATCCATTTAAAATGCCAAATGACCCCCACTTTCACCGGTTTCCTTTTTTTTTCTGTCTTATTTGCAATTTTGAGGAGGGGGGGGGCGGGGGCGGTAAAGAAGCCCGAATGTTAAACAATGTCGAGTCTAAACAGGGGTAGGGGGTTGAGGGGGTGGGAGGCACTGCCAAAGCTGCCAACAAAATGTATGTAGAAACCCAGGGCTTGGTTTTTGCTGTCCTGGGCTTACCGGTTCCCTCACAGGCGCCGGTGATGGAAACTCACCCACAATTGTTCTCGGATGCAGAAGGGGTTGAGAGATTGACAAAGAGGCTGTTTGCTAGTTTCCACGAGCTAGACTAATAAGGGGAAGGGGGACCCTCGTACTTCCTGGGGAGGAATATTACCTCACGGCCACCTACCTCGCCCGTTCCCACCAGGCGCAGACCGGCTCCTGCCTCGTCCCGCCTCCAAGTTCCCCGCCTCACCCGGGAGAAGCGTCCTTTGCCCGCAACCCACAACCCACCCGGGACGAGCACGCCCGGCCGGCGGGCCCTGGAGGAAAGGGGGAGCGGCCGCCGGGGAAGGTGCTGGGCCCGAGCGTTGAGCTTCACCAGTCCCCTCGCTCGGCCCGCGCGGCCGCCGGACACACCCCTCCCGGGCCGGCCTCTGCGGTCGCCGGTCGCGGCCGCGCCGGAGCCCGGGGCCAGTCCCCTCCCCGCGCCCGAGGGTCCCGCGCGCGCCCCCGCAGCCGGCTCGCACCTTCAAGGCGCCCCGGGCCGGGCCCTTGGGGAGCGCGCGGCCGGGGCCGAGGGCCACGAAGCGCTCGTCGCCGTCCTCGTCGTCGTCGTCGCCGTCCACCACCTCGACGACCACCTCCTCGTCCTCGTCCTCGTCCTCGTCATCCTCCTCCTCCGCGCCCCCTCGGGGCTTCGCCGGCGCCCGCCCGAGGCCCCTCCGCCGCCGGCTCCCGCCCTCTTCGTCCTCGTCTTCCTCACCCAGAAGCAGCAGCACCGGAGACGAGGCGGCGGCGGCGGCGGCCCCGGGCCGAGGGGGTTCGGTCCCGGCGTTGCGCGGTGGCGGCAGCGGCGGCCTCCAGCTCTCCGGGGCCGGGGCCGGGGCGGGCGGCGGGAGCCCGGGCAGCGCGCCTTCCCGGGCGGGCGCGGGCGTGGGGCCGGGCGGCTGCAGCGCGGCGCTGCCCCGGCGGCTGCCCAGGCTGGAGCGCTTGGCTAGACGCCGCGCCTGCATGCCTGCCCGCGGGCTGCCGGCCGCCGCGCCGAGCCGGAGAGTTGGTCACCTCCCCCTCCTCGTCCTCCTCCTCTTCCTCCCCAGGCGGCCGCTGTGGTCGCAAGGCGCCCGGGGCGCGGAGCTGCCGGGGGGCTGCGGGAGCCGCCTCCCCGGGGCCGCCGGCTGCCACTGGCTGCAGAGGCGCGGGCGCCGCCTTCGCTGGACCGGCCCGCGGGGACGCCGGCGGCTACGGCGGGGCGGCGCGGCGGCCGCGGGCGGGGGTGGGTGTGAGCGAGCGGCGCGCTGCCGCCTCCGCCGCCGCCGCCGCCGCCCGGGAGCCGCGGGCCGCGCTGCGCTCCATGCGGCCGGCGGCCGGGCCCGCGCGCTCCGGGCCTACAGCTGCCGTTCCCCGGCGCGAGCTGTTTGTGTTGTGTGTTTTCCACCACCGCCCCCCTCTTCGCGAGCCGTTCCTCGCAGCCCTCCAGTCCCCCTCCCCCGTGCAGACAAAACCCGGACTGGATTTATTGCTCCAACCCGCAGACTCCGAAAATCGGGTCCCTCCGACCAGTCGGCCCAGCGAGCCACGGGGGCCCGCGCAAGCCCACGGCTGCTTATCCCCTTCGAAAGGAGGCTCGACTGGGCTTATAGAAGTAAGGTTGGCGGTCCAAGTCAGACTTTTGAAGGAAGAGATTTGCCACAAGTCATTTGATGATCTTTACCGGGCAAGGCTGGACTACTCTTGAGCTTGTACGAAATCTCGAGGAAGGTGTACCGACCCGAGATTTGGGGTTAATTGCTAACCTGACTCATTTGGATTTTTGAGACGCTGTTTCTGGACACTGCCCGCCAATCTCTCCAGCTCCTTGAACACACCGTTCTAGTCCCTGCCTTTTGAGTTCTCTTGGCGCTGTGCTCTCTTGCAGCTTTTATTTCTGCGTTTTTTACCTTGAGTGCCTGATTCTAACAGCTAAATTGCAAGAAGCTTTTGGCTCTCACCATTCAGTGTGTAGACTGCTGGCACCGTCCGGACCTTGGGAGAAACAAACCGGAGCAAGGGTTCAAGATTACTTGAGTTTGTTGTTGTGAAAATTAATATAAGTGAGATCAAGTGTGGAAACCAAGCACAGAACCAGTTTGCCACATGACATTGTCACTTTCTAAGGATTTTTAGGTGTGACAAAGAAAAGTCATCTGCTAGTGTTTGGGGTTAGGCTGTATGGTAAACCGAGTTGTTGACATTCAAATTATAAGCCAACTCCACCTTTGTCCCTGAAGGCTCTGGAGGATCTTCGAACACTATGCAGGTGCCTCCAGAAGACCAGTGTAAACGATGCCTTTGCCCAGCTCCCTTTCATGGTAATGACCGCAGATTTAACATCATGCCCTGTTAGACCCTGGAAGGCTGCTCATTAAATGCTCACTTATGGTATCTTCCAACTGTTGAACGTTTCCACTGGGATGATGACGAAGATTCTAAAATGAACTTTTTGTTCTCTCTGAATCAGATTAGCTTCCTGATAGACCTATTTCGGTAATGACATTCTCATTAGAATCATTCAGGCCCAGAATAGAGGTATTTTATTCATTCCCTTCTCTACTTTATTCCTAGAGGCAGTTGCCCACAGCTCCACTGGTCTTTCTGACAGGCCTCTGGAATCCACTCATTCTTCTCGTTCCCAAGCTCCTACAGAATTTCATGACCATAAAAGTTAGTGTTTCTAGCCAGCTTCCTATACCTAGTTTCTTAATAACACACCCTTCCCTAACCCTCTCCAAAGATAAGCACCTGATTCATCTTCCCCAAACTTCATTCAGATCAAGGCATTTTCTGGTGGAACTTTTCGTGTGTCAATATTCCATTGGAGAATTAAGAGAGAGAGAAGAAAATGGTCTGAGCATTTTAAGAGATGGGTGTGCTTGATCAAAGCATGAGACAGCAGAGGGGTCAGCTAAGAAGTAAACTAATCAGTATTAGTGAGTGTGAAGAATGAAGGGTCACTGAAGTGATTTCATCCCAATTGCAAGAAATTTCTCTTGGTTGATTTGGAGAATGATTTTAGAGAAAGACAGCAGAGTCTTTCTCTGACCAGGAAGAATAAAGATCAGAGGCAAGGGGCTGCTGACAGATACAAGGAGGGTGGTGGAGGGAAACAAAGGTGAGACAAGTGGGCTAATGGTTAACCATGTGTCTCGGGAGCCAGAATATCTGGGTCTGAATCCCAGCTCTGAACTTACTAGCTATATGCCTTTGCTTACCCTACCTCTGTGCCTCGGTTTCCTTATCTTTAAAACAGGGATAATAGTAGTACCTACCCAATGGGGCTTTCCAGGTGGCTCTGTGGTAAAGAATCCACCTGCAGTGCTGGAGACTACCTGCAAGGCAGAAGCTGTGGATTCAATCCCTGGGCCAGGAAGATCCCCAGAGGAGGAAATGGCAACCCACTCCAGTATTCTTGCCTGGGAAATCCTGTGGACAGAACCTGGCAGGCTATAGTCCATGGGGTCACAAAGAGTAGGACACAACAGAGCACACACACAAACACACACACCCCTAAATAGTTAAGTTGTTTTGTGGGATAATGAACTACTATGTGTAACATCTTAGAAGAGTACCTGGCATAGGAAGGTCTATATAAGGGCTTGTTATATTAAATGTATTCATGATGGTGGACAAACAAGGTGTTTGGGGGGGGTACTGTCAAAGAATAACAAGGTAACTTTCCTTTAGCAAATTCAGAACTGTCAGTAACTGCCTTTACTAACCTGTCACTAACCTGCCTTTAAAGTCCAGCTAGATCTTATCAAGGCGCTGTGGACAGGCGAAAGATAAGCTTTTTATGTCTGAAACTGTCATAGATAATGGACAGTATTTTCCTGACAACTGAGAGGAAAGACAGAGTAAAGTGAGTTTGTGATTGGTGTTCATGGTTGAGTGGAAGAAGTACTAATTTACACCACTGTATCTTCTTTAAAAATTGCTACATGTATTTTGAAAGCAACTGTTTTTTCACTCAGGCCACCTTAACGAAGTCCACATATGCCCATTTCCTGGTCCCACTAGGCCCGAGATGCTCCCCTCAGAGTGGAAGAAAAAGGCGGCCTTTCGTGTACTGGTGCTACTAAGTTGAGGTTAATGTTACGAAGAGGTTTGTTCTCAGCTGGGCTTTGAGGGAAGAGAAGACTCTAGATAGACAGGGAGAGCAGTATTATCCAGGTAAGGGCAGGCCACTGCAGACCCAGCTCATGAAATCAGAGCATATGAGGCAAGAAGTAAAATCAAATTACCTAATTCATCAAGAATCAAGAATTATGTCATAACATGGGTTCATGGCACACTGCTCATTGTACTCATAGGCTCAGAAGTCAAGAACTATTAGTATCTCATGATGTCAGACATGGGTGCCTGACATCTGCTTCCCTTTCCTCTATTCCCTAAACATAACACATTTTTACTTGTAATACTGGGAACACTTGCCACTGAGCGTGAAGTGTGCCTCTAAGTCATGGGATACAGAAGGCATGTCTCCAGAGAGTCATGTCATCATTCATGCCACCATTCATTCAGTATGTATTTATTGAGCTCTGCTAAATGCCATGCATTCTTCTTGGCACCGGTGTGCAATAGCAAACAAAATAACCCTCACTGGACAGGGGAAATAGACAACCATCAAGGAAAATAAGTGAACTCTATGATTTCATAGATGCCATAAGTGCTACAGAGGAAAATAAAGCCCAGAGGTAGACAGTGCTGGAAGTTTAACAAAAAGAAGTAAATATTTATACTTAATATGTATTTAATATACTTAATTTCTTCTTACTATTATTTTTAGTTATTTAAAAGTAATTTTTACTGTACAGTAACAAAACATGTAGAGTAAGATGAATCAGCCGTACACATATATATATCCCCTCCCCTTTGGACTTCCTTTCTGTTCAGGTCACCACAATGCATTAAGTAGGGTTCCCTGAGCTATACAGTAGGTTCTCATTAATTACCTATCTTACACATAGTAGTGTGTATATGTCAATCCCACTCTCCCAGTTCATCCCACCCCCATCTCCTTTCCCCCTTGATATCCATATGTTTGTTCTCTACGTCTGTATTTCTATTTCTGCTTTGAAAATAAGACCATCTTTCTAAATAAGACCATTTTTCTAAATTTACATATATGTGACACTTGTTTTTCTCTGTTTATTGTAATGATCTATAATTATATTTATTAAAATTTATTATATATTTCTCAAGTATATATTTCATATTATATTTAATATAAAAAAATATTAAAACAAACTGAGAAAGTGAACTCTGTCTTTTTCCATTGAACAGGGTCAATTCTCTTATGCATCCTGTAGGCTTTGGCTGAACAACTGGAGAAGGGCTGATGAGGAAGACAGATGATGGGCTTTGGAGTAAGCGCCACCCCACAACCGTGAAGCAGCTGGCTGCCTCGTGCCTGGTTTCTTCTGATTCTCAGTGACTCTTAAACCATTGAATTCAGAGCCCCAAAGATACCCAAAGCATTTTTTAAAAACATGTACTAAGAACTTGTACAAAGAAAATCAGGCTCAATTTAACATTTTCAATTTTTTAAAATCTAAGATTCAGAAAAAGAATAATCACACTCCCCAGATCACAAAGAACTGACGCGTTGGAAAAGACCTTGATGCTGGGAAAGATTAAAGACAGGAGGAGAAGGGGCTGACAGAGGATGAGATGGTTGGATGGCATCACCAACTTGATGAACATGAGTTTGAGCAAGCTCCAGGAATTGGTGATGGACAGAGAAGCCTGGCGTGCTGCAGTCCATGGGACTGCAAAGAGTCAGACACGACTGAGTGACTGAACTGAACTGAACTGAGACCACAAAGTATAACCATAACCAGGACAGACAGGTAACAAATGCCTACCCTCCCACAAGAACTCATTTCTGTCCTTGAGAACCTTAAATAGATGGATTCCTTGAGCGTGGCAGCTCCTTTAAAAATTACTTTAAAACTAAAAGTAAAAATCTGCCCTTTAAACAAGTTATAACAGTAAGATTAAGTTAGTTTTTCCACACTTCTGGGAAACTTAAAAATGGTTTCAGATGATGACTGTCATCTCACCGTATGAAAAATAGATTAAGGTTAAGAGAATCACTCATCTATTACACCCTTCAGGCTAAAAGCCTGTATAAGTCAAGCATAAACCTCCACCCAGATAAATGTTTCTTCCGTGAGCGATTAACTCAAACTCTTAACAACACAATGTACTTTCTACAGAGTTCTTTAAAATGTCTCCCGGAGACTTGGATCTTTTTTCAATTTTTCATTATTATTATTTTTAGTGATCATAAAAATGATGGAATTACTTTTTTTACGAGACACATATTTGCTGTTTTGGGGTGGGGTGGAGTGGTGTATAGGGTGTGTGTGTGTGTGTGTGTGTGTGTGTGTGTGTAGAGAGGCGGGGGGTGGTTTGTTTGTTTCCTGATCATGTTAGTCATCTTATATTTGCACTTGAAAGGCAATAGAAAGAACACTGGATTGAGATCCCAGAGACATGGGTTTGAATCCTGATCTGAGGATTATTTGCTGTATGACTAGTTATGTAATATGCTCAGTCACTCAATCATATCTAACTCTTTGCAACCCCATGGACTGTAGCCTCACAGGCTCCTTTGTCCACGGGGATTCTCCAGGCAAAAATACTGGAGTGGGTTGCCATACCCTCCTCCAGGGGATCTTCCCAACCCAGGTATCGAACTCAGGTCTCCTGCATTGCAGGCGGATTCTTTACCATCTGAGCCACCAATTGGTTAAGTCCCCTAATCTTGGCAGAGTTCACAAAGTAAGATAATAGTAGTCTTTAAGGTCTTTTAACTTTTGAGTGCTATAACGGAAGATATGGACCTGAAGTATGTTTGAAGTTTAAGATTAAGCCAAATGCCCATTATTCAAATCCTCAAATGACATCTAGTATGTAAACATACAGATGTATGTAGGATTTTTTATAGACAGCTCCTCTAAGCCAGTGTGTTGTGCTGTATCTTAGGACTGCCATCTGAGTTCTGATCACTCTCACCCTTAATTCCACAGCCCCTCCGTGCTTTGCTGGGAATGCAAAATTACGAAATTGTGCAAACACTTGCTGCCATCTTATTCTGCTAGTTATATCTTTGGTGGTAAGATGCCCTAATGACTACAAACCAAGTAGTTGTGCCTTTATATTATTTGTATTAACATCTTTCCCCACAAAGTGAGAATTGCCTCCACCCAAGATGTATATTTACTTCCTATTAATGATATTTTCATATCTGAAGTTTTGTCTCATCTTTCTTTTCCTTTCGCTTTTAAAAAAATCCAAGATCGTTCTGGTACAAGTAACTGAAATCCCCATTTACCCAAAATGAAAAAGGAGGGAAGGGATTTATCAGTTTGGGTAAATCAACCACATTTTAAAATTAAAATTTTAAAACATTAAAAAGCAGAGGCATCACTTTGGCGACAAAGATCCATTTAGTCAAAGCTATGGTTTTCCCAGTAGTCACGTATGGCTATGAGCGTTGAACCACAAAGAAGGCTGAGCACTGAAGAACTGATGCTTTTGAACTGTAATACTGGAGAAGACTCTTGAGTGTCCCTTGGACAGCAAGGAGATCAAACCAGTCAATCCTAAAGGAAATCCATCCTGAACATTCATTGGAAGGACTGATGCTGAAGCTGAAGCTCCAGTACTTTGGCCACCTGATGCAAAAAGTCGACTCGTTGGAAAAGACCCTGATGCTGGGAAAGATTGAAGGCAACAGGAAAAGAGGGTGACAGAGGAAGAGACTGTTAGATAGCATCACTGACTCAATGGGCAGGAGTTTGAGGAAACTCAGGGAGATAGTGAAGGACAGCAAAGCCTGGTGTGCTGCAGTTCATGGGGTCTCAGAGAGTCAGACACCACTGAGTGACTGAACAACAACTCAACCACAGATGAGCCTGGGTTTGGGGGAAGTTATATTCAGGGCTTATGTGATATATGGTTGTCTGTGTTTCTCTCTGTGTGTGTGTGTGACTTGTTTCATTACCTGGCCAGCTAGAACCAGCTTATAGGCTGCTCTGACCATGCACCTGTCAGTCTTAAACCAGAAGCAAAGGAGCTCTCCTCTGCATCTGCAACTGTTAAGGAAATCCTAGCAAAACACCCTGGAGAAGGCCCTCTGGGTTGTGAGTCTGTGTCTGTGGGCAAGGGTGGAATGCTGTGATTGGTGGCCTTCACTCTACAACATGGTTAAAGGGGAAAAGGGTAATTACTATTCTGAGCAGAAAAAGAACATAAGAGACCACTATATCTTATAACCAATACTATTTAAAATCTGAAACATGAAAATAGGTCAAAGAAAAAAAAAAACACACCTAATCTCCCTACCCAAAGACAACCACTGATATTGTTTTGGTGTGTTTATTTTAATTTGTTTTCTGTGCATGCTTTTTTAAAATTTCATATTGCTTTTGCACCTGTTTTTACAGTTTAAGCTTTCACTCACATGTGGCAATATAACTTGTAGATGGATTATGAGCTAGAAAGAAAAGAAATAAGTCATGAAAATATTACAAAAAATGTGCATGAATATTTTTTATAAACTCTGGGGAATGACGGCCATTATAAACAGGTATCAGGTCAGAGCCATAGCAAAAGGCTGATAAATTTGACCACAAATCCCCTTTAAACTTTTGGTAAAGGTACCATTAAAGAGTTTTAAAAGGCAAAAGATTGTTAGCTTTCAACATAAAATCACTGATAAATATGCTGCTCCTGCTAAGTCGCTTCGGTTATGTCCGACTCTGTGTGACCCCATAGACAGCAGCCCACCAGGCTCCTGTCCCTGGGATACTCCAGGCAAGAATACTAGAGTGGGTTGCCATTTCCTTCTCCAATGCATGAAAATGAAAAGTGAAAGTGAAGCCGCTCAGTCCTGTCCAACTCCTAGCAACCCCATGGACCGCAGCCTACCAGGCTCCTCCATCCATGGGATTTTCCAGGCAAGAGTACTGGAGTGGGTTGCCATTGCCGCAGCCGAATACAAATAATTCAGCATTATTAAAGCAGTTAGATACAATGCTCACCTATCAGACTGGTAGAAATGTTAAAGCTTTGAAAATATTCAGTGTGACTTACAGTATGGACAAATAGGTCCTCATATGCAATATATATCATAATTCTAAAATGCTCTTTCCATTGGAAACCAATGACTTCACTTCTGGCTGTGGATCCTAGAGAAACATTGATACATGAGCACAAAGGAGCACAGAGAGGGTCCTTGTTGCAGTACTGGTTTTAATAGCAGAATGTTGAAAGCAGCATAAATACTCATCAAAAAGAGAATGGTTTAAAAAGAAGCCTTTGACAACGTGGGAACCACCATGAAGCAGCTAAAAAGAGTGAGGAGGTCACTGTATACCAAAAGGGAAAAGACTCAAAGTTTTAAATGGAAAAGGCAAGTTGTAAAATTTTGTTGATGCATGATCTCATTTGCGTTTAAAGCAAAACCCCACAGAGTATAATGTACACTCTACACAGTGTGATTTCAGATGGGAAGGTGGACAGATCAATGAGAAACTGACTAAAGGTACTGTGCAACCTTGGGAGAGGCTAATGGAATCGAGGGAAAAGATAAAGGAGGTCTTACTTTCTATATTTTGGGTTTTAAAGAAACTTAAATTTGTATTCAGATATTGCATGGATCAGGCTTCCCAAGTGGCTCAGTGGTAAAGAAACTGCCTGCCAAGCAGGAGACGTGGGTTTGATCCCTGGGTCAAGAAGATCCGCTGGAGAAGGAAGTGACAACCCACTCCAGTATTCTTGCCTGGGAAATCCCAAGGACAGAGGAACCTGGCAGGCTATAGTCCACGAGGCTGCAAAAGAGTGAGACATGATTTAGTGATTAAATCACCACCATTATATGGATCACTTTAAAATAAAGTCAAAACTCTTCACAGCATTATTTTTACTGTAGAATATTCTGTCCTGCCATCGGCCATGATTTCACCATGTCTTGCTATTTTCAAGGCCACTTCTGTACAGAAAGTGTTGGACATCTTCTGGATTCCTTCCTTGGGACCAGAGCCAGAAGTGGAATCTGTGGTCCCAGGCTGTGCACATTTTCCTGATAACATTTTACTAGACAGCTTTCTGGAGGAGTTACCGCAATGGACGTTCTGACAAGTATGAGAAAGTGGCCCATTTCCTGCACTCTTCCATGCTTTGATCATATCATATCTCATTCTTTCCATCATTTTCCCACTCTTTGCTACTTTGATAAATGTTCCATCAAATCTCATTTTGTTTTAGTTTCTTTCTTTGATCATTAATGAAGAAAAGTATTTCCCCATGTGTTCAAGTTGTATTTCCCCTTCTGCAAATTCCTTTCTTATCTTTTGCCTATATGCCTACAAGAGTCTGGGTTTTTCTCTTTGCTGGTATGAGCTCTCCACATTAAAAGTCCTCTTGTCATAGCTTTTGCAGATACTTTCCTAGCTTTGCTATTTCTCTTTAAATTTCTTCACGTTTTCTTTCCCAAAGCTTTAGACTTACCTGTGAAACTTTCTTCTCCTTTCTTTGCTGATTTTATTTACAAATTCCTATCATTGTTTTTCCCCGAGATTTGCACTAATACCCTCTGCTAGACTTCATTCCTTATCATTTTCTTTCAATTCTTTTTATTTATTTATTTACCTATTTTTTGCTGAAAGGCTTCATTTCAATTTTATTTATATGTTATCCAACATAATTTCCTTATACTACAGAATATGCTATTATTTATTCTTAAAATTAAGTTTCAGACTTGATTCTCATTTACTTAGTACTGATCACATGCCTTCTTGTATTTTACTGAATAACTCTCGATTAATAGTTCATTCAGATAAATATATTTTTAAGTTTAAATAATTCTCATCCAAACAATAATATCTGTAATAAATAATGTTTTTAAAAATACCAAACTTAGCCCTTTTAAAGTATTTAATATTAATACAAATGTGAACATGCAGATAGTTCATTGCCAGCACATCCTGTAAAAAAGGAATTGGTCTATAATTGTACTGTCCAAGATGGTAGCCCCTAGCTATAGGTAGCCATGGAGCACTTGAAATGTGGCTAGTACAAACGAAGACCCTGATGCTGGGAAAGACTGAAGGCAGGAGAAGGGGACAACAGAGGATGAGATGGTTAGATGGCATCACCAACTCAATGGACATGCATTTGAGCAAGCTCCAGGAGCTGGTGATGGACAGGGAAGCCTGGCACGCCGCAGTTCATGGGGACAAAAAAAGTCAGACATGACTGAGCAACTGAGCTGAACTGAACAAATGAAGAACTAAATTTTCAATAGCAATTAACTTCCGTGAAGTTAAATAGCCGCACGTATGTAGTAGCTGTAGGACTGGACAGTGCAGGCTCAGACCGTCCAAGGATCATCTCTGACTTCCCAGATCCATTGTTAGGTGAACCTGACTGAGCTAATTAAAATGGGGACAAAAAAAGTCAGACATGACTGAGCAACTGAGCTGAACTGAACAAATGAAGAACTAAATTTTCAATAGCAATTAACTTCCGTGAAGTTAAATAGCCGCACGTATGTAGTAGCTGTAGGACTGGACAGTGCAGGCTCAGACCGTCCAAGGATCATCTCTGACTTCCCAGATCCATTGTTAGGTGAACCTGACTGAGCTAATTAAAGAAACAGAAACTACACTCCTGATACTCTGCTGCAAATCCAAAGTTAAAGCTACCATAACTATATTTTTTCATTTACCTGCCCAATTTTTGAAACCTAATGTTTTTGAATTATTAGCTTGTATTTTATAATTCTCATTTATTACCTTCACCAGGCTTCCAATTGGGCTATTTTTCAGGTTTGAGGGTGATGAGATGTCAGAAGCACCCAGTCTCTCCCCTCTGCCTCCAGAACTATTTTTACCTACCCCATTTTAGTTCCTATGTTTGTTATTTTATTCTGAAGCTATTCTAAAGAAAGAAGTACCCGAGTTAACCCCAGTAACCTATTATAAGAGTCTTGAAAGCTATAAAATATAATGAGACATTAACACATGCTGATGTAAATACCCCTGGGATTTCTTAAAAGCTAGTTGTAAATTTCTTTTTGTTGATATTATTAAGCCTGAAAGAAAGAGAGGCAGACAGAATTTTACAAACTGTCTGAAAATTCCTTGGTGCTCTACACCCTCAATACTAAGATCTAGAATTTTCCCTGAACCAGTATAGCTATAAAGACTGTCCATCTGGTCACATGCCTGGAGTGAAGGAAGGCAGAGGTTAAGGAGTAAGTAGCAGCCTTGGTCATCTTCAGTTTCTTTCATTGGGATGCAAAGATTATCTGCAAGTTTTTTCTATCATTTCTTTAAAAGTGATGGTGGTGCTGCTTGTCCTCCAATGTATAAACCACTGCCCATATGTAAACCCCACTAACCACACAGCCCTACTAAATTCATCTGTTTACCTAGTCACAGCCACCACTGCCACTTGATGCGCTACTTCCATATGGCAGACTAGACTGATTTCTAGGACCCTTAGCCTAGACTGAAGTTTCAAATACAACTTGGTACAAATACTGTTATTTCTTGCTCCTTTCCAGAAGTTAAGGGAAGGGAAGAGAAGAAAAATAAGCAGAAAAGAAAGGAGAGAAAAAAGGCAGGGACATGAAGGGTGAACAGCAAAAAATATAACAGTCTTGGATCTTTGATAATTTACTGTGTTATATATAAAAATACACACATAAAAGATTTTCTTCTATTTATCCTAAGTGTGTCCTTCAGAAAACTAGGGCTAATTTCCCCTTATTCAATTCTCAGTAAAAAGAAAAAATCTCTAGTTATGATCTTGGATATAAAAACAATCATCTTTACTATTTTTAAAAATCTTTCCCAATTTTCAATATGGCATTTCAGCCACAATGCCAGTCATTTCCCCCATGCTGTCAGATGAAGGGGTTTTTTTGTTTTTGTTTTCTACTGTTTCTATATTGTTCTACTATTAGTGACATCATTTTCTTATTAGCTTTAGACCTCTCTCTCATTCTTACTTCTTGTTCAGTTTCCTATTCTCAATGACCTCTGTATTCTTTTTAATATCTTCCAACTCATCACTCATTCCCTATCTTTCAGAATCTAAAATCAGAGGTCACCCTAAGTATATAAACTGCCATCTTTTAGAAGAGCATTCAGCTTGTGTTACTCAGGACTATATTACCAGCTAGTACTGGCTGCATAATTTGCAGCCATAATTTGGGCTTCTTGCTCCAGATGATCACACATTTCAAGATGGCAGAGCACGAAACCAAATGTGCGGTCTTCCAAGTGTGAGGCCCCCGGTGACAATTAGCCCATGAAGCAAGCCCCATTTCTAAGTTTGTCCTATGACTCTCGGAAAGGTGGGTACAATACCCTTATGGTTTCTTCCACTTCCTGTTCTCTAGATTCTTCTCTTTCCTTGGAGAAGGAGAATTCCACATTAGGAACTAAGAGTTATTTTATGGCAAAAAACATCACAATATTGTAAAGTATTTATCCTTCAATTAAAATAAATGAATTTAAAACGAAGCAGAGATGCAAAGTCTTAATCCATACATACCTACTGAATCAGAAAATCTGGGAGTGGGCTTTAAGAGGCCCTCCAAGTGACTCTGATGCACTTTAAGGTTTGAAGAGCACTGCCTAGATCATGGCCATCAAAGTGAGATCTGCAGACAAGCAGCTAATTTGAAATGCACAATTTCAGCCTTCCCTCCCCCAGAATCAGAGTCTGGGTTTTAACAAGATCCCCAAGTGGTTCATAAGCACATTTAGCTAAGAAGCACTGAACTTAGTAGTTTATGCTCTCAAGGGGTATTTATAGATTAGCCAGTAGAGTCTAAATTGGGGGATGCCTTTTAATGGAGTAATTTCAGGTTCAATTTAGATGGGAAGGGATATGTCATATTTAGAGGCTAAGTACCCTGCCTGACACCATTTACATGCACATTTCAAATGACACCACACAGCACACATTCTCTCTTCTTCCTTGGCTTATATATGAGAGCAAGATTTGAAAATATGAAACCAAACCAAACAATTGCAACCATGAAGGCCAATCTTTTAACAAAGATGGTTGAGTGTTTCCTGTGTATGCTAAGGTCTTTGTTAGACTCTGAGATGCCCAGTTCCTGCCCTCAGGAACTCCCAGTCCAACAGGGGGCATAGTCAAGGGCGACATTATTACAATGCCTCTGACAAACACATAGTGTTAGTCACCCAGTCTCGTCTGACTCTTTGTGACCCCATGAACTGTAGCCCACCAGGCTCCTCTGTTCATGGAATCCTCCAGGCAAGAATACTGGGGTGGATTGCCATTTTCTTCTTCAGGGGATCTTCCTGATGTAAGGATCAAACCCAGGTCTCCTGCATGTCAGGCAGATTCTTTACTCTCTGAGCCACCAGGGAAGCCTGGCAGACATGGTCTGAATTGGCAGTCTCGGAGAACAGTGAAGGCTGGCTGGCCAGAGTAGGCCAGAGATGGTCTATGCAGTGAGGTCTTGCCGGAGTTGAGTGTTACAGGGTGAGTGGGGATCTACCAGATGATGAAGTGGCAGGAAGAACATTCCAGGGAGAGGAGCAGGGAGCAGAGGCACAGGGACAGCAAAAATTCAGGAATTCTGCCCAGGGGATGGGAATACATTTGTGGCAATGCCAGGACACATCTCATTGAAATAACAGTCCTTTTTGACGCTTCCACTCCAAAGTCTGCACTGTCTTCCTTCTGAGCACAACTCTTTTGTGCAGGCATGTGGCTCAGCTGCCTGCTGGACTCAGCAGTGGCAGTTGCACCGCCATCACTCACTCCACACAGGAACCAGCCATCCCCATCCAGAGAGCGGGAAATCCAGACGTGTCAGGTGGTCCGTGGAGGAACCCCTCCATCATCACAACCTCTCCTCTTCTCAATCCAGTACCATGATTTCAGCACCATCGAGAAATGTGAATACACTTATTGGAAACCCTTGACAATCTCTTTTCTCCACCAGTGGCTTCCCTGGTGGCTCAGATGGTAAAGAATATGTGCCGTGCAGGAGACCTGGGTTCCATCCCTGAGTTGGGAAGAACTTCTGGAGAAGAGAATGGCAACTCACTCCAGTATTCTTGTCCAGAGAATTCCTTGAACAGAGGAGCCCAGTGGGCTACAGTCCATGGGGTCCCAAAGAGTCAGATAGGACTGAATGAGTCACACTTTCTTCACTCAGTGTGACTAACAACACCCTAATGTTTACCCAGGACAAGGAAGGGGTTCCTCTGTAGACCTTTTCCTCCTCCATCCCAGCATCTTACATCTAACCGCTCCCACCACCTCCGCAGTTACCATATTGATCTAGCTCTCATCATCCCTAAGGTGGACTACTGTGCTAGAACTCCAAACTAGACTTATTGCTTTCACTTTTATCTTTCTACAGGCAAGCCTGTAGCAGCCAAATGGCCTTAAGTACAAAGAACAAAGTACAGCCCTCTCCTGTCCAAGAGCCTCCAAGAATTTCCCATCACATGCAGAAGGAATGGAAACACCCTTGAGAGGCTCAGAAGACCCTGCGTTGTCCCGCCTCTCAACCCCCTGCTTTCCTCCCCTTGTCCACTGTCCACCCTGCCTTCTCAGCCTTTCTCGATCCGACCAGCTCTCGATTCAGGCTCCCGGCAGGCAGTCACTCTTCTCCTCCCTTCCGCCAGAGTGCCCTCTTGCACTTCACTTGGGCATCTGCTCAAATTTCATGTCCTAAAAGAGGCCTTTCTTCACCACTCTGCTAAAAACAGCACTCCAAATTGGACGCTTTTTTCCCTTTAGAGCACTAATTACCAGGAGCTAGAATGTAAGCTCCATGAGGTTGAGACATCATCTGTTTTGTTAGAATAGCAACTACGATTTGTAGATATCCAAACATTTCTTTCCTGAATTTAAAGTCATACTCAACTCTTCCACCTACATTGCTACAAGAATGATTATCCAGTCTAGCAAGCTGACAAACTGAATTTGCATCTTTTTGTGGCAAGCTTCAGTGGGTCTCAAACTTCCCTATGCCTCAAAATCACCTGGAGGGCTTATTAAAACACAGATTCAAACAAATGTAATGAGTTAGTAATAAGTAAGAGTTGAGACTGGGCTTCCCTAGTGGCTTAGCTGTAAAGAATCTGCCTGCCAATGCAGGAGATGGGGTTCAATTCCTGGGTTAGGAAGATCCCTAGAGAAGGAAATGACAACCCACTCCAGTGTTCTTGCCTGGGAAACCCCATGGACAGAGGAGCCTGCTGGGCTACAGTCAATTGGGTTGAAAAAGAGTGAGACACAACAACAACTAGGAAGATGTTGAGGTTAGTAAAACTAGTACTTAATTATACTTGTAACTTTGTATTTCTTTAAATCTCCATATAAAGTATAAACTGTGATGTAATACTTGAGAAAGAAATAGCAAAAAAGAAAAACACACAGGTTAATGGCACACAGCCTCAAAATCTGATTCCAAAATGAGGTTGGGCTGGAAAATAGCATCACGAATAAGTCACTGGATGCAGCTGATAGTGCTGATCCAGGAGACATACTTCTGTAAGAGATCTCTGTGCCAAACATCTGCTGCAGTGGTGTGTCTTTCCCAAGCCCACTACTCTGTTCATAACTGCCAATACATGAGTCCCCTACACATGAATCTTCAAAGGTTCAAAGCTGAGCACTTTGAAAGATGGTAATGTGCCTTCGCACATCCAATAACATGTTAGTTCATGCATCTGACATACACTGGCATATGCGTACATCCTTAACAACTGGTTGTGCTTTTGTGTGCTTTTCAGTACCATATAGAGTACAGCACCACTGTATCTTTATTTCAAGTCCAGAAACAAGTGGAAGCGCAGCAGTGATACAGTTCATATTACTGTACTTTTCAAGGTATTATAATGTTAGACTTAAAATGTTCTATTTTGTGTGTTTATTTTTATGTATTATTTGTGTGAAAAGTATTAGAAACTTATTGCTAAACAGCACGACACAGTCAGTTGTGTTAGTTGGGTATCCAGGCTAATTTTGGGCTTCCCTGATAGCTCAGACAGTAAAGAATCTGCCTGCAATGTGAGAGACCTGGGTTCAGTTCCTGGGTTGGGAAGATCCTCTGGAGAAGGAAAAGAGTATCCACTCCAGTATTTTGGCCTGGAGAATGCCATGGACTGTGTAGTCCATGGAGTTGCAAAGAGCTGGACACGTCTGAGCAACTGTCACACTAGGCTAACTTTGTCAGGCTGACAAACAGATTGGACTTAAGAATGTACTCTTGGAATGGACTCATGTGTAGCGGCTTACTGTAGCATCACATAAAGTGAGGAAGAGGAACTTGTGCCTGGGCTCTGCTCCTGGGTAAAAGGATGTCCTTGTGATTGCTTGTGGAACATTATCCATTCTAATTATGTTAGAATTTGTAAAGGGAATGCTTTTCGTTCTCACACTCTGTCAGGCTATAAGCCAGTGCTTTCTGTGCCTGTGGAATACGTCAGGGTCACCAGCACTTAAAGTCTGTGGTTGGCCACAGACAATTGAACAGGGCTCTGCGGTGGCGATTGCAAGACCAGGAACTGGCTGACGGTTTAACTTCTGACCTGTGCTATTCAGAGGGAGCAGACTAGCGGTTCAGTTCTTGGGCTGCAACAGGGAGACTTCTTTTTATTCCAATAGCTGACGGAGGTGGTGGTGAGGGGGAGGTTTCTGAAAGTCACCTCATTTTAAAGATGTGTGCTATGGTCTGAAGGTTCATGTCCTCCCCAAATCCATACATTGAAACCTAACCCCCAAGGGGATGGTAAACAGGAGGTGGGGCCTTTGGGAGGTGAATAGGTCATGAGGGCAGAATCCTCATGAATGGCACTAGTGCCCTAATAAAAGAGGCCAGAGACAGCTCCCTCATCCTTCCTACTACGTGACATTGTAAGGAGACGATCGTTGTCTATGAGGAAGTGGGTCCTCAACAGACACTGAATTTGCCAGGGCTATGATCTTGCATTTTTCAGTCTGTGGAACTGTGAAAAATAAACGTTTGTTGTTTGTAAGACACTCAGTTTAGGGCACTTTGTTATATCAAATAGAGACCCAAATGGACTAAGACAGCATGTATTTGTGTGTGTGTGTTAATCCTGGAATACTTCTGGTCAATAAGAGGCTTCTGTGTTTCTTTCCCATCCCAACCTTCTTCATGCACATTAAAAGTCCAGTAATAATTCTGAGCCCCATTTTCCTCTGGTTTCTCTTCTGACATTTTCCTACTACTCAGAGCAAAATTATTGAACCTTTCTGAGAATACAGTGATCTTGGGTGTGTGCTCCATTTAACACTTATCATCCGCTAAACCCTAGCCATGGGCTTCCCAGGCGGTGTTAGTGGTAAAGAATCTGCCCACAAGTGCAGGAGACCCAAGAGATGTTGGTTGGATCCCTGGGTCAGGAAGATTCCTTGGGGTAGGAAATGGTACCCACTCCATTATTCATGCCGGGAAAGAGGAGCCTCGAGTGCTGCAGTCCATGGGGTCACAAACAGTTGGACACGACTGAGCGACTGAACTGAACTGTGAAGAATTGTTCTGAATCTTGACTGTTGTGGTGATTACACAAATCTACATGTAATCTACATCTACAGGCTTCAACAGTACATGAACTGTGAACTTCCAGATGTTCAAGCTTGATTTAGAAAAGGCAGAGGAACCAGAGATCAAATTGTCAACATCTATTGGATCACTGAAAAAGCAAGAGTTACAGAAAAACATCTACTTCGGCTTTATTGACTATGCCAAAGCCTTACTGTGTGGATCACACCAAACTGTGGAAAATTCATAAAGAGACAGGAATACTAGATCACCTGACCGGCCTCCTGAGAAATCTGTATGCAGGTCAGGAAGCAACAGTTGGAACTGGACATGGAACAACAGACTGGTTCTAAATAAGGAAAGGAATATATTGTCTGTATACTATAAATAAGCAGGTTGTATATTGTCACCCTGCTTATTTAACTTATATGCAGAGTACATCATGAGAAATGCTGGACTGGATGAAGCACAAGCTAGAATCAAGATTGCCAGGAGAAATATCAGTAACCTCAGATATGCAGATGACACCACCCTTACTGCAGAAAGCGAAGAAGAACTAAAGAGCCTCTTGAAAGTAAAAGAAGAGAGTGAAAAAGTTGGCTTAAAACTCAACATTCAGAACACTAAGATCATGGCATCTGGTCCCATCACTTCATGGGAAATAGACGGGGAAACAGTGGTAACAGTGGCTGACTTTATTTTGGGGGGCTCCAAAGTCACTGCAGATAGTGACTGTAGCCACAAAATTAAAAGACACTTGATCCTTGGAAGAAAAGCTGTGACCAACCTAGACAGCATATTAAAAAGCAGAGACATTACTTTGCCAACAAAGGTCCATCTAATCAGGGCTATGGTTTTTCCAGTAGTCATGTGTGGATGTATGAGTTGGACTATAGAGAAAGCTGAGCTTGAAGAATTGATGCTTTTGAACTGTGGCATTGGAGAAGACTGTTGAGAGTCCCTTGGACTGCAAGGAGATCCAACCAGTCCATCCTAAGGAAATCAGTCCTGAATATTCATTGGAAGGACTGATGCTGAAGCTGAAACTCCAATACTTTGGCCACCTGATGCAAAGAACTGACTCACTAGAAAAGACCCTGATGCTGGGAAAAATTGAAGACAGGAGGAGAAGGGGATGACAGAGGATGAGATGGTTGGATGGCATCACTGACTCGATGAACACGAGTTTGAGCAAGCTCCAGGAGTTGCTGCTGGACAGAGAAGCCTGGTGTGCTGCAGTCCATTGAACTGTAAAGTTGGGCATGACTGAGCGACTGAGCAACTGAACTGAATACGTAAGACAGGATTGCATAGAAGTAAATTCACACACACATGACTGCATGTAAAATTGGTAAAATGTGAATAGGGTGGATTATATTGATGTTGATATCCTGGTTATTATATTACACTATCACACTAGATGCTAATATTAGGGGAAACTAGATTAAGGATACACGAGATCTCTCTGTGTTATTTCTTACAACTGCATGTGGATCTACAGTGATCTCAAAAAAAAGCACTTCAAAAAGAAGTGCTGCAGAGAGGACAAGTTAGTCGACATCAGAATGCTGGGCAGCTGGGGCATTGAAGGGGCAGTGAGCCCAGAGAAAATGAGGGGACTCCCATATTTAAGGGAGAGGACCCATATTTAACCACAGACAGGATATGTTCCTAAGAAAAAAATTCCTTCTCCTGTCCTTAAAGTATACTACCAGCAAAATATAGTCTATCACCAAGCCATCATTTCTAGAATGCCAGCACTTCCATCATATGCTGCAGGTAATAATAATAATACCTGACACGTAATGAGTGCTACCAGGTACTGCCAGTTTCTTTCCATGAGCTATCCTATGTGATGCTCTCAACAATCCTAAGAGAGAGGTACCATTATTATATCCACCTTACAGATGTGAAAATTAAGGCACAGAGAGATCAAGACATACAACTATAACTGGCACGGCCAAGATTTCTCTGATTTCAGCAGCAGCATCACCAACAATAACTAGATGCTCATAAGTGCCAGGTATACAGGCTGAAATTAATTTCTCTTCATGAGGAAGAATATGAAAAATCTCCATGATATATTGGCATTGATTTAACCACATTTGTTTATTATGTGCTAAGTGCCAGCCACTTTGCATAATTTATTCCATTAAATCTTCACAGAGAGTTGGATTATTATCTTCACTTAATTGATAAGAAAATGGGGGCAAGGTCTTATCCCAAAACACAGGACCAACAGACGCAGCCCTGGTGGTGGCCCTCAGGTGAGCAGACTCCAGAGCTACTGTTTCACCTCTGAGCTCTGCTGCTGTCAGCCTTGAAACTCCAGACTCACAATCATTTATTTTCCCCCCAAAGCTAGATGCTTTTTCCTCTCCTGGTCTCCACTGACTAGGCATGAATCTACTTTGTTTTGCCTCCTATGTAACTGATACAGATCTTGCACATTCATTTTGCAAAGCACATTGTGGGAACTTTCTTTGCTATGTTACTCCATTCGCTGCTTCAAAGCTCAAGTTACCAAACCACATAAATAAAAAGAATTTCTGGCTTAAGCACACAGTGGCAAGAGCAATATAATGTTTAACAAGCAGCATCATAATGATGGCAATGACATTTTGCTTTGAAGGGTTGCAGGAAGCAATCTGGAGAAGGCAATGGCAACCCACTCCAGTACTCTTGCCTGGAAAATCCCATGGACGGAGGAGCCTGGTAGGCTACAGTCCATGGGGTCGCAAAGAGTCGGACATGACTGAGCGACCTCACTTTCACTTTTCACTTTCATGCATTGGAGAAGGAAATGGCAACCCACTCCAGTATTCTTGCCTGGAGAACCCCAGGGACGGGGGAGCCTGGTGGGCTGCCGTCTATGGGGTCGCACAGAGTCGGACGCGACTGAAGCGACTTAGCAGTAGCAGCAGCAGCAGGAAGCAATCAACATCTCAAACCTCTAAGCTATCAGCAACTTCAGTTTCTCTCACCTGTGCCACTGCAGAGCACCTGTGATGGAGTATTCAGAGCCTAACTGTTCATCTATCAGTCCCCTGCCCCTTACAAGTAAAGAGGACACATTCTGTTACTCTCTGTGTTAGTCGCTCACTTGCCTCAAACTCTTTGCCACCTCATGGACAGTAGCTCACCAGGCTCCTCAGTCCATGGGGATTCTCCAGACAAGAATACAGGAGTGGGTAGCCATTCCCCTCTCCAGGAAGTCTTTCCCAACCAGGGGTCCAACCTGTGTCTCCCGCATTGCAGGCAGATTCTTTACTGCCTGAGCCACCAGATAACTCGTAATTGTGTGTGTTAGTTGCTTAGTCCTGTCCAACTCATGCGACCCCCTGGACAGTAGTAGCTCACCAGGCTCCTCTATCCATGGGATTCTCCAGGCAAGAATACTGGAGCGGGTAGCCATTCCCATTTCCAGGAAATCTTCCCAATGCAGGGATCAAACCAGGGTATCCTGCATTGCAGGCAGATTCTTTACCACTGCTGCTGCTGCCGCACCACTGAGCCTCTAGGGAAGCCCAGGGAACTCTCTATTGCCCTATGATCACAGAAATTGTACGCAGGGAATCAGAAGGGTTTACCAGGGAAATTTCTTGAAGGAGTTTACCAAATAAGCCCACAGCACCTTGCTGCAGGCCCTGGGTGACCGCGTGGCTTCCTAGGGCGGCGGGCCACACACAGACACCTTTCTCCCGGGGCGCCCGCCCGCTCCGAGCGAGCGACTCCACGTCCTGGTTTTCCCCGGGCTCCCTCCCCGGCTGCGGCTGCCTGTAAACACGCGGGGCCGCAGGCAGGGGCGCCGCGATTGGAGGAGCCCAGCCCGGCCTCCCCTCCGCCGGCTGCCGAGCTGTCAGTTACCAGCACGGTGTGAGCTAGATTTTGGCGCCACAGCTGGGGAGTGAGGCTTTTGTTCCATAACAAAAACAAGCGCCTGAATGGCAGGGCTGCCAGCGCCCAGCCCGGCGAGGCAGGCAGAAAGGAACCGCCTGGTGAATGTTTGTGACCTGCCATTAGAAACAGCTCGCTCTATTTCTAAACGACATCGTGGAGGCAATGTGGCAAACTACGGTGCGTCCCCGCCACGACCTGGCTCAAGCCTCCCGCCCGGGTGAATACGGGCTCCGTGCTCTAATAACCGGCCTATGAGCTCAGGTGGAAATCCACCTGGGTGGGAACCAACTGAAGTCCCTTCCAGCACTTTCTGCTTTGTCTGTCAAAGAACTGTTTTCCCTCTGCGACTGAAAGGCCGGCCTTCTGGCTGAGACAAGTTAAATGATGGATTCATTTATTCCAGGAAGAAAAGGGAGGCATTAAATGTCATAACGCAGTTCACGAGATTGTACTCTCTATAAATGCATAGACAGTCTCTACTGTATGATCTGTTTGATTTTGGCTAACTTAGAATACATCCAGATCCAAGTTGCTGCCGACTCCGGGAAAATTCCAACAGAAGACACTGGTTTGATCCCTGCGTTGGGAAGATCCCCTGGAGAAGGGCATGGCAACTCACTCCAGTATTCTTGCCTGGAGAATCTCCATAGACAGAGGAGCCTTGTGGGCTGTAGTCCATGGGGATGCAAGAAGTCAGACACAGCTGAGTGATTTAGCACACATTCTCATTTCAGAAAGGATTCTTTAAGTTCCAAAAGCATTTAGAAGACTTGAACACCACACCTATCCACACCACAATCTAGGAAAATGAAAAAAAGGAAAACAAACCCTCCATCTCAGTTAGTGGTGCTGCTATTTAAAGTGTGATGATTAAAAATTTATTCCTTCAGCTGTAGATTCAGCCTTCTTGGAATGAAATGTTTTTGAGGAAATTATGAGGTTGAAAGGTAGTCATTTACACCTCAGTGTGAATGAGTTTAATGACTTTGCCTGAGAACAGGTTTTCAAGAAGGGGAGAAACCAGTTGCAACTGAGTTCCTGAAAAGATACAAAGGAAAATATGAGTGGCTCTGAAGGCACAGAGAGTCTGGATGCCTCAGAACATAGATGTTTGCTGTTTTCAATTCTGAGAAAAGTCAGCTTTTTAAAGAGACCGTTTGGTTTTTTGGATTTTTTCTTTTGTTTTTTGCAGGACTGTCCAATAGACCTTTCTGTGACAATGGGCATGTTCTATATCCACACTGTTCCAATATAGTAGCCACTAGCCACATGTAGTTATGGAACCCTGAAATGTGGTTAATGTCATTGAGGAAATTAATTTAAATTTTTGTTTTATTTTAATAGCCCTGTGTGGCTAATGGGGTGTCCCTGGTGGCTCAGATGGTAAAGAATCTGCCTGCAGTGCAGGAGACCTGGGTTCGATCCCTGGGTTGGGAAGAATCCCTGGCGAAAGGAATGGCTAATGGTTCCCATGTTGAACAGTGCCGTCTCAAAGCATTTTGAAAGTTGAATTTGCCCACAGATCTTCAGGAATAAAGAACTGCATAAAGTTAGTGTGGTGGGTAGCCTCTAGGATGGCAACCAATGATCCTGTTTCCTGGTAGATCCCCCTGGATGAGATCCCCTTCATTTGAAGGAGACTATACCTATAGACTTGCTTCTAAAAATAGAATATAGCAAAAGTGAAGAGATGTTATCTCCAAGATCGGGTTACACAGTGACTGTGACTCTCTTATACCTTTGTTCTGAGGAAAGCCAGCTGCCAGGTCATCAGCTTCCCAGTGGAGAGGTCGCTCAGACAAGGAACTGATGTTTCCAGCCAGCAAGGGTCTGCAACCCTTCTAAAGTGAATGGCGGAGTGACTTCTCTGCCGTTAGACCCTTGAAGTGACTGCAGGCCTGGCCAACACCTTAACTGCAGCCTTCTGAGCCCTGGAGCTGGAGACACCCAGCTAAGCCATGCTGAATTCCTGACCCCCAGAAAATGTGAGAAAATGGATATGTGTTGTCTTAAATCACTACATTTTGAGGAAATTTATTATATAGCAATGTAGTCATTCAGTCATGTCTGATTCTTTTGCAACGCTATGGACTGTAGCCTGCCAGGCTCCTCTGTCCATGGAATTTTCCAGCAAGAATACTGGAATGCATTGCCATTTCCCTTTCCAGGGGATCTTCTTGACCCAGGAATTGAACCTGAGTCTCCTGTATCTACTGCATTGCAGGCAGATTTTTTTACCCACTGAGCCATCCCATTTAAAAGATATTTGTACTAGTTAGAGCCTCACTAGATCCAGAGAAAATATCAATGTCTATCACAATAAAAGTTTCATTCTTTAACAGTCCAATCTGGGTAGTCTTCTGATGGTGATTCAGAGGCTCAACCCCTTTTTCACTCTGGCTTTGCCATCTTTCACGTATGGCTGCTTAGGTCACCAACTAGAAGGTGAAAATTGCAGAGTGGAACCATGGGGGAGGTGTTCTGGTAGAGGAAGAGGCCTGGAGATGGTGCATATTGTTTCTGTCCAAGTTCTACTGGCTAGACCTCAGTCAAAGAGTCCCACTAAACTGTTAGACTTGGAGATCCTGCCAAACCCCAGGGTCTCACTGGCAAGGCTCTCTTTACAAACAGCAATGATGGTGATGAAAAATGGGAAAGGGACTGACTGTGCTTCCCAGCACAACAGGGCCACTCACCAAAGTTATTAGAACATTCTGTTCCTATAAGTATCCATGACTGAGCCCAAAGTTCACCAAATCAGAATTGTTCAAAGGAAGGCTTGGGCACAGTTCTGGAAATGACTGGGAGAATCAGGAAAAGATGTCTATGCTAGTTCAAAGGGGACATGGAAACCACAGAATGGGATCTGGGGTAGAATTCTATGAGCCATCTGAGGCATCACTCAGATGTGAGCCCAAAGGCACTCTCAAGTCTGTCCTTGCTTCAGAGGCCAACTTGCATTTTCCTGGTGCTGCTCAAACGTCACCATGAGTCCTAGGGTCTATGTTCTTGATCAGCTGCTAAGTCGTGTCCAACTCCTTGTGACTCCATGGATGGCAGCATGCCAGGCTTTCCTGTCCTCTACTGTCTCCCGGAATTTGTTCAGACTCATGTCCCTTGAGTCAGAGATGTCATCCAACCATCTCATCCTCTGTCACTGCCTTCTTCCCTGCCATCAATCTTTGCTAGCATCAGGGTCTTTTCCAATGAGCTGGTTCTTTGCATCAGGTAGCCAAAGTACTGGAACTTCAGCTTTAGCATCAGTCCTTCCAATGAATATTCAGGGTTGGTTTTGGAGAAGGAAATGGCAATCCACTCCAGTACTCTTGCTTGGAGAATCCCACAGAGGGAGGAGCCTGGACTGATCGACTTCACTTTCACTTTCCTTTCGGTTTGACTGACTGGTTTGATCTCCTTGCTGCCCCAAGGGAGGGACTTTCAATATCTATAGAAAAAGGAGAGGAAATACTGATTTGATCGATTTTTATTGTTTTAAATTGAGGAGCTATCACTCATCTATTGATACTTAAAAAAAAAAATCACTCTTTTCATCTCTCTGGGCCTTCCACCCTCCTCCCTTCATCTCAAACTGTAACTTGTTCCCAACAAATCAGTCAGTGATGGTGGGAACGTTTATTTAACTTAGTGTGGATCTGTCAACATGACTTTAAAGAAAATGTTGGCAACCTGAAGTAGTCACACAACCAAAAGAGGAAAAAAAAAGAGGAAAGAATGGAGGGAAGGAAGGAACAGAAAGAGAAAACAAAAGAAAGAAAGGAAAGAGAATGTTTGGAGTTCACCCAAAGGCAGATTTCCTAGGAGCTAATGTAGCTCAAACATCAGGGCTCCTTGCTGGCCGATGCCCCTTTCAGGGTTTTGTGCTCTCCTCCAGGGAGCAGCACAAGAAGCAGGAACTCAAGCCTGTGCCTGAGGCCAGGAGAGCTGCCTAGCCCGGGCTTCACCTATATACACATCATTTTAAGAACTTTATTGAGATATTATGCACATGACATAAAACACACTTATTTAAACTGTATAATTCAGTGTCCTTTAGTATATTCACAAAGTTGGGCAACCATCACCATAATCTAATTTTAGTACACTTTCATCACTCTCTAAAGAAACCCCAAAAGTCATCATTACTGTCTTCTATATTCCATATATATGTGTCAGTATACTGTATTGGTGTTTTTCTTTCTGGCTTACTTCACTCTGTATAATCGGCTCCAGTTTCATCTATCTGATTAGAACTGCGTCAAACTTATTCTTTTTGAGGGTGCTTCAGAGGGAGAGGGAGAGGGTGGGAAGATCTGGGAGAATGACAACGAAACATGTATACAATCATATGGGAGATGAAGCACCAGTCTATGTTCAATACAGGATACAGGATGCTTGGGGCCGGTGTTTGGGATGAACCGGGGGGATGGGCAGGGAAGGGAGGTGGGAGGGGGCTTTAACATGGAGAGATCGTCTACACCTGTGGCTGATTCGTGTCGGTGTGTGGCAGAACCAATGCAGTAATGTGAAATGGAATGAGCATTAAACAAAAATAAAAAAATAAAAATTAAAAAAAAATAAAGAAAGAAACCCCAGACCCTTTAGCAGCCTCTCCCCACTCCCACCCCCACACCCTTAACTCAGGCAACCACTAATCTACTTTCCGTTTCTATAGATTTGCCCATCTGGACATTTCATATAAACAGAATCACTCAACAGTGCTTTTGTGGCTGATCTCTTTCATTTTGCATAAAGTTTTCAAGGTCCACCTATGTTGGAACATGTATCAGAATTTTATTTCTTTGTATTGCCAAATAATAGTCCATGGACAGATAGCCCACGTTTTCTTTCTCTGGCCATCAGCTGATGGGCATTTGGATTGATTGTATAATCACTTTTGTGTCTATTTCGTATGTGTGTGGGGATTTCCAGGTGATGTCAGTGGTAAAGAACCTTCCTGCCAAGTCAGGAGACGTAAGAGATGCGGGTTCGATCCCTGGGTTGGGAAGATCCCCCAGAGCGGGGCATGGCGACTACCACTCCAGTATCTTAGCCTGGAGGATCCTATGGCCAGAGGAGCCTGGCAGGGCACAGTCCACGGGGTCAGAGAGTCAGCCTACCAGTCAGCCCAGAGTTGTGGTGCTGTAGGCAGACTGTCAGCACTGCCATCATGTCCACCTGACCTCTTCTGACAACTTGTCTCTGTCAGTTGTCAGGGAGCCTTTGGGCTTTATTTTTGAGTCCTGGAGAAGGATCTGAGACCAAGACTGAACACTGCACCCTGCCCAGGGTACATTATGACCCAGACTTCCAAGTGTCTTCCCTCAACCCCAGGACCACCCCAACATGGGTAGGAGTATGAGGCAGAGGTGAAAGGAACTGACCAAATCTAACTAAGGTACTGGGTGTAGGAGCCACGGCAGCTATGATCAAAGAGGTGGAGTTCTTTGAGGGCTTGCTCTAGTAAGAACTGCCTAGCAAAAACTGGATGAAGTTAATAAATGTGGCATTCCTTATGACTGCAACAAAATTTTCTAATTTTTTTTTAAAGTTTAGTCAACTATGCTAAAAGAAAGACTCGATCATCCTTCTACTTTTTCAATAGAAATGCATTGCAAAACTGTTTTCATATGAAGAAATAATAAAAGAGTATGCAGAGAGGAGTGATGTCGGTGAAAATGGAAAAGAATACAAATATTCTGTGTCTCCATAAAAACAAAGGAAAACCTGGCAAAAATGGTCAGGATCAACTTTTGCAAGCCTGGAAATGAACTGCTGGCTTGCAGCAATCAGGGAGTGCTTACTCAAGGAAAAGGGTGGAATCTCATTTGAGACTGGCAGCACTTGAGTCTAGCCTGGGACCTGCCTCACATCCCAGCTCAGAGGTAGCCTGGAAACCAGAGCCTGCATTTCCAGTACTGGAGGCACAGAGTGGATATCATTTGCGAAGAATTGTAATTACTTTCTTTTTATCTGGTGGCTCCTTGGAAGACTAATTCAAAATGCTTGTCTTTATTTGCCCTGTTTTGGAACTGGCCCAGTTCAAAAGATACTGGGAGGGAGTGGGGCATTTGTGCAAAGCATTTACTGACTAGTGTTTTAGCTGCTGCTTCTGGGGCTATAGATAACAGTTGGCATAAACCACAAATCTTGGGAGAAAAGGCTGGAAAATGAGGTGCCCATAAAGGCTTTGAAAAGTTCACACACATTCCTGGAAATCTAGAATACAGTGGGTGCTCAGGATCAACATGAGAAGGCTGTAGGATCTGCCATTGGGCTGACTTTAAGGTTCTGCACAAGAAGAAAATGAAGGCTAAGGCAGAGTTGCAAACTGTCAGGGTGCATGACAAAGGCCTGCGCACCCGCCACGTCCCCCAGCAGAGCCCCTTGACCAAAACTTTGAAAAATTTTTGGTATCAGTTTTTTAAGGAAATAACCAACTCATTGGAAAAGACCCTGATGCTGTGAAAGATTGAAGGCAGGAGGAGAAAGGGATGAGAGGACAAGAGGATTAGATGGTATCACTGACTCAATGGATATGAGTTTGAGCAAGCTCTGAGAGATGGTAAAGGACAGGGAAGCCAGGTGTGCTGCAGTCCATGGGATCACAAAGAGTCAGACACGGCTGAGTGACTGAACAACAAATCTAACAAAATATCTGTTCAATCATCAGTGGACTACTAATCTGAGCACACACAAGTTAATAGAACAGTGACTTCAATGTCCACATATGACAAAAAATACAGTTTTCAGGATTCATTCATAAAAATCATCAAATAAACAACAATTAGTAAAACAAACAGCAAATAAAAAAACCTTGGAAAGAGGAGAGAACCTGATTTCTAGAGCTGCCACATTATGTCCAAGTTTCAATTAAAAATTATGAAGTGTGCAAAGAATAAAGAATATACAAACACAGGAAAAACACAAATTAATAGAAGCTGCCCCTGAGAAGATCCAGACATTGGGTTTACTAGTAAAAGACTTTCTTTTTGTTTATTTCTTTTGGCTTCACTGGATCTAAGATGTTTGGGGCATGTTTTCTTTAGTTGTAGCAAGTGGGAGCTCCTCTCTAGTTGCAGTGTGTGGGATTCTCTTCGCAGTGGTTTCTCTTGTTGTGGACCACAGGCTCTAGGGCGTACAAGCTTGGCAGTTCAGGCACTCAGGCTGTAGAGGCCAGGCTTCAGCAGTTGTGGCACATGGGCTTAGTTGCTCTGTGGCATGTGAGGTCTTCCTGGATCAGGGATCACACCTATGTCCCCTGCATTGGCAGGCAGATTCTTAACCACTGGACCACCAGGGAAATCCTAGTAAAAGACTTTAAATGAACTACCTGAAATATGTTCAAAGAGCTATAGCAAACCATATCTAAAGACCTAAAGGGAAGTATCAGAACGATGTCTTACCAAATAAAGAATGTCAATAAAAAGAAATTATATTTTTTATATAAGAACCAAATAGAAATTCTAGAACTGAAAAGTGCAGTAACTGAAATAAAAAATTTACTAGAGGAGTTCAACATCATATAGAAGAATCTACAACATTCAAACAAGTCAGTTGAGGTTATCCAGTCTGAGGATCAAAAGCAAAAAATGAATAAAGTTTAGAAATCTATGGGACACCATATGTATAATGCAAGTTCTAGAAAGAGAGAAAAAAGACAAAGGAGAAAAAAATTGTTGAAGAAATATTAAACTAAAGTTTCATGAAAAGCATTATCTATACATCCAAGAATCTCAATAAACTCCAAGTGGGAGAAACTCAAAGAGATTCACAATGCTGTTGCTGTTCAGTTATGCAGTCATGTCCAGCCCGAGGTGAACCCATGGACTACGGCACGCCAGGCCTTTCCATCCTTCACCATCTCCCGAAACTTACCCAAGTCCAGGTCTGTTGCAGCAGTGATGCCATCCAGTCATCTTGTCCTCTGACACCCTCTTCTCCTGCCCTCAAACTTTCCCAGCATTAGGGACTTTTCCAATCAGTTAGCTGTTTGCATCAGGTGACCAAAATACTGAAACCCACAATAAAAGACATCATAATTAAACAAATCAAAAGACAAAGAATCTTGAGTGTACAAAGAGAAAAATGACTTGTCACCTACAATTGCACCTCAATAAGGTAAACAGCTGGTTTCTCATCAGAAACCATGGAAGCAGTGGAACAAGGCATTTGAACTGCTCAAAGGAAAAAAGAAGTCAATGAAAAGTTTTATATTTGGCAAACATACCTTTTAAAAATAAAGAGAAAATAAAATATTCCCAGATAAACAAAAAGAGAATCTGTTGCTAGCAGACTTATCCTGCAAGATATGCTAAAGAAAGTCCTTTGGGCTGAAAGAAAAGGATTGACACAAGGTGGTAATTTGTAGCCATATGAAGAAATAAAGATTTTTGATGAAGATAATTACATGAGTTAATATAAAAGACAATATAGCTGTGTTTTTTGTTTGAAACTGTGTTTTTTTCTATCTGATTTCAAGACCAGTGGATAAAGCAATATTTTTCAATCTATGTTAATGGGCACACGATGTATAAAAATGTAATTTGTAATAGTAACAACATTGAGAAGGAAGAGGCAGAATAGAGCTATGTAGGAGGAAAGATTTGGAATACTAAAATTCAATGGTATTAATCTAAATGAGATTGTTATAATTTGAGAGGGTTATTGTAATTCCCACCAAAACCACTAGGAAAATACCTTAAAAATATATATAGTAAAAGGAATGACAAGGGAATTAAAATGGCACTGAGAAAATATCTATTTAACAAAAAAGAGAGCATTAATGGAGGAATTGAGAAACAAAAATTATCTAAGACATATGGAGAAGGCAATGGCACCCCACTCCAGTACTCTTGCCTGGAAAATCCCATGGACGGAGGAGCCTGGTTGGCTGAAGTCCATGAGGTCACGAAGAGTCAGACACGACTGAGCAACTTCACTTTGACTTTTCACTTTCATGCATTGGAGAAGGAAATAGCAACCCACTCCAGTATTCTTGCCTAGAGAATCCCAGGGATGGGGGAGCCTGGTGGGCTGCCGTCTATGGGGTCATACAGAGTCAGACACAACTGAAGCGACTTAGCAGCAGCAACAGCAGCAGCATGGAAAACAAATAGCAAGATGGCAGAATTTCTCCTTCATTATCAGTAGATACTTTAAAAGCAAATAAATTAAACTTTCCCATTAGAAGATAGAAAGTGGTAAAATGGATTTTAAAAATCCAATTATATGTCATCCTACAAAAGACATATTTCAGATTCAAAGATTACAAACAGCTTGAAAGTAAAATGATGGAAAAGGATATTTTGTATAAATGGTAACTAAAAGAGCTCAAGTGGCCATAGAAATAGACAAAATAGGCTTTGTTACTACAGCAAAGGATATTTTATAATAATGAGATTCTATCCATCAAGAAGATATAACAATCAAAAACATGCATACACCTAACAATGGAACTCTGAAATATTGAAGCAAAAGCTAGCAAAATTAAAGGAAGAAATAAAACAGCAGCAGCATGGAAAACAAATAGCAAGATGGCAGAATTTCTCCTTCATTATCAGTAGATACTTTAAAAGCAAATAAATTAAACTTTCCCATTAGAAGATAGAAAGTGGTAAAATGGATTTTAAAAATCCAATTATATGTCATCCTACAAAAGACATATTTCAGATTCAAAGATTACAAACAGCTTGAAAGTAAAATGATGGAAAAGGATATTTTGTATAAATGGTAACTAAAAGAGCTCAAGTGGCCATAGAAATAGACAAAATAGGCTTTGTTACTACAGCAAAGGATATTTTATAATAATGAGATTCTATCCATCAAGAAGATATAACAATCAAAAACATGCATACACCTAACAATGGAACTCTGAAATATTGAAGCAAAAGCTAGCAAAATTAAAGGAAGAAATAAACAATTCAATTGTTAATTGTTGGAGACTTCCATGTTCCACTTTCAATAATGGCCACAGTTAGAAGATCAGCAAGGAAATAGAAGAACTGATAGTAGCAAAGAACTCAATAAAGAATACTTATAACTTAATGATAAATACCTTAATTAAAAATGGGTAAAGGATTTGAATACATATTTCTCCAAAGAAGATAAGCAAATGGTCAAAATGTAAACATAAAAATGCTCAGCATCATTAGCTATTAAGAAGATGCAAGATAAAATAATGAGATACCATTTCATACCCACTCAGTTCAGTTCAAGTGAGTCGCTCAGTCGTGTCTGACTCTTTGCAACCCCATGAACCGCAATGTGCCAGGCCTCCCTGTTCATCACCAACTCCTGGAGTCAACCCAAACCCATGTCCATTGTGTCAGTGATGCCATCCAATCATCTTATCTTCTGTCATCCCGTTTTCCTCCTGCCCTCAATCTTTCCCAGGTTCAGGGTCTTCTCAAATGAGTCAGCTCTCTGCATCAGGTGGCCAAAATATTGGAATTTCAGCTTCAACATCAGTCCTTCCAATGAACACCCAGGACTGATCTCCTTTACGATGAACTGGTTGGATCTCCTTATAGTCCAAGGGACTCTCAAGAGTCTTCTCCAACGCTACAGTTCAAAAGCATCAATTCTTCAAGCTCAATTTTCTTTATGGTCCAACTTTCACATTCATACATGACTACTGGAAAAACCATAGCCTTGACTAGATGGACCTTTGTTTGCAAAGTAATGTCTCTGCTTTTCAATATGCTGTCTAGGTTGGTCATAACTTTCCTTCCAAGGAGTAAGCATCTTTTAATTTCATGGCTGCAATCACCATCTGCAGTGATTTTAGAGCCCAGAAAAATAAAGTCAGCCACTGTTTTCCACTGTTTCTCCATCTATTTGCCATAAAGTGATGGGACCACATGCCATGATCTTCAATTTTTGAATGTTGAGCTTTATGCCAACTTTTTCACTCTCTTCTTTCACTTTCATTAAGAGACTCTTTAGTTCCTCTCACTTTCTGCCATAAGGGTGGTGTCATCTGCATATCTGAGGTTATTGATATTTCTCCTGGCAATCTTGATTCCAGCCTGTGCTTCCTCCAGCCCAGTGTTTCTCATGATGTACTCTGCATGGAAGTTAAACAAGCAGGGTGACAATATACAGCCTTGATGTACTCCTTTTCCTATTTGGAACCAGTCTGTTGTTCCATATCCAGTTCTAACTGTTGCTTCCTGACCTGCGTACACATTTCTCAAGAGGCAAGTCAGGTGGTCTGGTATTCCCATCTCTTTCAGAATTTTCCACAGTTTATTGTGATCCACCCAGTCAAAGGCTTTGGCATAGTCAATAAAGCAGAAATAGATATTTTTCTGGAACTCTCTTGCTTTTTTGATGATACAGCAGATGTTGGCAATTTGATCTCTGGTTCCTCTGCCTTTCCTAAAACCAGCTTGAACATCAGGAAGTTTATGGTTCACGTACTGCTGAAGCCTGGCTTGGAGAATTTTGAGCATTACTTTACTAGCATGTGAGATGAGTGCAATTGTGCGCTGGTTTGAGCATTCTTTGGCATTATCTTTCTTTGTGATTAGAATGAAAACTGACTTTTTCCAGTCCTGTGGCCACTGCTGAGTTTTCCAAATTTGCTGGCATATGGAGTGCAGCACTTTCACAGCATCATCTTTCAGGATTTGAAATAGCTCAACTGGAATTCCATCACCTCCACTAGCTTTGTTCATAGTGATGCTTCCTAAGGCTCACCTGACTTCACATTCCAGGATGTCCGGCTCTAGGTGAGTGGGATGATCACACCTTCGTGATTATCGGGATTGTGAAGATCTTTTTTGTACAGTTCTTCTGTGTACACACCCACTAGGATGATTATAATTAAAAACAGAAAACAGTAAGTGTTGAGGAGGAGGCAGAGAAATTACAATTCTTATATATTCAAGTAGAAGCTAAAATCCCTTTGCTGCTTTGGAAAATGATTTGGCAGTTCTTCAAAAAGTTAATGTAAAATTACCATATGACTCAGCAATTCCACTCCTCAGTATGTACCCCAGATAATTGTAAATGGCTAATCAAAGAAATCCACATACACATATTTTAGTAATACTACTTACAACAGCCAAAAGGCAGAAAAAACATACTTCCATCAGAATAAGAGTGGATACTTATCCTACTGTTCATGGGGTTCTCAAGGCAAGAATATTGAAGTGGCTTGCTCTTCCCTTCTCCATGGCAAATAGATGGGGAAACAGTGGAAACAGTGACAGACTTTATATTTTTTTGGCTCCAAAATCACTGCAGATGGTTACTGCAGCCATGAAATTAAAAGACACTTGCTCCTTGGAAGAAAAGCTATGACCACTAGACAGTATATTAAAAAGCAGAGACATTACTTGGCTAACAAAGGTCCATCTAGTCAAAGCTATGGTTTTTCCAGTAGTTATGTATGGATGTGAGAGTTGGACCATAAAGAAAGCTGAGCACAGAAGACTTGATGCTTATGTACTGTGGTGTTGGAGAAGACTCTTGAGAATCCCTTGGACTGCAAGGAGATCCAACCAGTTCATCCTAAACGAGATCAGTCCTGGGTATTCACTGGAAGGACTGATGTTGAAACTGAAACTCCAATACTTTGGCCACCTGATGCAAAGAACTGACTCATTTGAAAAGACCCTGATGATGGGAAAGATTGAAGGCAGGAAAAGAAGATGGCAGAGGATGAGATGGTTGGATGGCATCTCCAGCTCAATGGACACAAGTTTGAGTAAACTCTGAGAGTTGGTAATAGACAGGGAGGCGTGGCGTGCTGCAGTCCAGGGGCTCGAAAAGAGTCGGACACAACTAAGAGACTAAACTGAACTAAAGAGTGGATAAACAAATTATGATGCATTCATACAATGTAATATTACTTAGCCACGGTGGTAGTGGTTTGGTCTCTAAGTTCTATCTGATCCTTGCGACCCCATGGACTGTAGCCTGCCAGGCTCCTCTGTCCATGGGATTCTCCAGGCAAGAGTACTGGAGTAGGTTGCCTTTTAAGCAATAAAGTACCAATATATTCTACAAAACCTTATGTGAAGTGACAGAAACCAAACACAGACAGTAACATACCATATAATTCCTTTCATGTGAAATATCCAGAATAGGTAAATCCATAGAGACAGAGATTAGATTGGTGGTTTCCAGTGGCTGGGGCAGGGAGAAAGGAAATAACTGCTTAATGAGTGTGAGATTTCCTTTAGAGCTGATAAAACTGTTCTGGAACTAGATAGAGGTGATGGTTGTACAACACTGAGAATGTACTAAATTCCACTTGAATTGCTCATTTTAAAGTGGTCAATTTCATGTGATATAAATTTTACTTCCAATACATTTTTTAAAAACATATGAAATCCTCTACAACATTATGCTTCAGTTCAGTCACTCAGTCATGTCCGACTCTTTGCTATCGATGAATCGCAGCACGCCAGGCCTCCCTGTTCATCACCATCTCTCGGAGTTCACTCAAACTCACATCTATCGAGTCCGTGATGCCATCCAGCCATCTCATCCTTGGTCATCCCCTTCTCCTCCTGCCCTCAATCCTTCCCAGCATCAGAGTCTTTTCCAATGAGTCAGCTCTTCGCATGAGGTGGCCAAAGTACTGGAGCTTCAGCTTCAGCATCATTCCTTCCAAAGAAATGCCAGGGCTGATTTCCTTCAGAATGGACTGGTTGGATCTCCTTGCAGTCCAAGGGACTCTCAAGAGTCTTCTCCAACTCCACAGTTCAAAAACATTATGCTTAAACAAAGCAAACTCCTTAAAAACATTATGGTAAGTGAAAGAAGCCAGATACAAAAGATCACATACTGTACAACACCATTTCCCTGGAGAAGGAAATGGCAACACATTCCAGTAGTCTTGCCTGAAAAATTTCGTGGACAGAGGAGCCTGGTGGGCTAAAGTCTATGGGGTTGCAAAGAGGTGGACATGACTTAGCTACTAAACAACAACAGCACGATACAATGTATATGAAAAGTCCAGAATAGACAAATTTATAATGACAGAAAATAGATTAGTATTCCTAAGGCACAGGGAGTTGGGGGTAGTGTTGGGACTGACTGCCAACAGTGACAGAGATTTGGGAGGCATGATAGATAAGGTTTGTAATTAGATAGTGGTTATAATTCCCTGATAGCTCAGTTGGTAAAGAATTGGCCTGCAGTGCAGGAGACCCTAGTTCAATTCCTGGGTTGGGGAGATCCACTGGGGAAGGGACAAGTTACCTACTCCAGAATTCTTCCACTTCCCTTGTGACTCAACTGGTAAAGAATTTGCCTTCTATGCGGGAGACCTGGATTTGATCCCTGAGTTGGGAAGATCCCCTGGAGAAGAGAAAGGCTACCCACTCCAATATTCTGGCCTGGAGAATTCCGTGGACTGTGTAAGTCCACGGAGTCTCAAAGAGTTGGACACGATTGAGCAACTTCTACTTTAGCTTTCATGGTTGTATGACAGTGAAAAACCACTGAACTGTACACTTTGAAACGGTGAACCTTATGTTCCATAACAATTATAAATAAATGTCCAAGCAGTCTCCTGCAAACAGATTAAAACTCAATTTAAAAACACATATTCAGAGAAAGGATGTCAGGCGCCTAATTGATAATAAGAGGGACTTCCCTGGTGGTCCAGTGGCTAAGGTTTTGCATTCCCAGGCAGGGGGTGTGGGTTCAGTCCCTCCCTGGTCGGGGAGCTAAGACCCCACATGCCTCAGGACCAAAAAACCAAAAAACATAAAAGAGAAGCAATATCGTAACAAATTAAATAAAGACTTTAAAAAAAGCCCACAGTAAAAAAATTTTAAATAGTTATAATGAAGCTATGACATTTTCTTTTTCAGCTTTTTATTTGTGATTTGTTGTAATTTCCTCTCTCCCTCCAATGAATATTCATTTTTGTACCTATTTTGTATTTTTTTTTCCCCTAAGAGAGCTCTTAAAGTTAATTAAACTTCAGGTCACTCAAAACCTGGATGTCACCCTTATGTTAATAGGTGCAGAAACTCAGCCACCCATATAGCCCTACAAGATGAAGGAATTCTGTTCCCAAGCAGGCTGTGCAGTTTCATGGGAACTCACTGCTGACTCCTCCACACCTCTCTGCCCAGACTCGCAGGTCTTCAGTCCTCTGAGATGCCCTTCTATTCCCATCCTCATACTGCCTCTGCTCCTTCCAGGTTATTATCAGTCACTTCACCTAACTGCTCTACAGTTTCACAAACCACTTCACCCAGTCATCCTCCAAACTGCTGCCAGGGAATTTTTTTTCCCCTAAGAGAGCTCTTAAAGTTAATTAAACTTCAGGTCACTCAAAACCTGGATGTCACCCTTATGTTAATAGGTACAGAAACTCAGCCACCCATATAGCCCTACAAGATGAAGGAATTCTGTTCCCAAGCAGGCTGTGCAGTTTCATGGGAACTCACTGCTGACTCCTCCACACCTCTCTGCCCAGACTCGCAGGTCTTCAGTCCTCTGAGATGCCCTTCTATTCCCATCCTCATACTGCCTCTGCTCCTTCCAGGTTATTATCAGTCACTTCACCTAACTGCTCTACAGTTTCACAAACCACTTCACCCAGTCATCCTCCAAACTGCTGCCAGGGAACAGTCTTGCCGAAACACATCTTCTCTCCCTTCTCATCCCTACCAAGAAGCCTCCCAAGGCTCTTTATTTGAAGGGTAAAGAACAAATTTCTTAACAAATAGGTCCCAGCCTGTCTTTGCAGACCCAACTCCTAGTCTCTGTCTCACTAAAACGCAACTCTGCATCACATGTCACGTCCGACTCCTCCTAACCTCAGGTTTTCTATGTCTTCCCTTAGCTTTCGCACAGTTCTTCTCTCACCTTCTCTCACCCTCTCCTCTTCTTGAGAAATTTGCAGACCCAACTCCTAGTCTCTGTCTCACTAAAACGCAACTCTGCATCACATGTCACGTCCGACTCCTCCTAACCTCAGGTTTTCTATGTCTTCCCTTAGCTTTCGCACAGTTCTTCTCTCACCTTCTCTCACCCTCTCCTCTTCTTGAGAAGTTCTTCGTTTGTCAATACCCAACTGAGATTTTGCTTCTGCAAGTTTTCCCAATCCTCTCTGCAACGTTTATGATCTCTCATTGTACTTATTGGTATGGGTAGTTGTGCATTCTATATATTCACATATGTTTACAAATCAACTAAAGATTTTCAATTATTTCCCTGTGCATATCAAAATATATAAAACTCTCACACACATGTATATGATATGAACAAAAGGGAAAATGTTAGTCATTCATTCAAGTCCAACTTTTTGCCACTCCCTGATCTATAGCTCACCAAGCTCCTATCTATGGAATTCTCCAGGCAAGAATACTGCAGTGTGTATATATATGTATATATTCTGAAGATTTAGGTGCTTATCAACATACCCAAAACAAAGACAGTGTCATATCTATTCTAAAAATGTTTTCCTTGACAGTTATTATCTTTTCTGTACATAGTATGTACTTACCCATGTTCCAGGCACTAATTGAATTAGAAGTATCTGTAAATTAAAAGACGCTTACTCCTTGGAAGAAAAGTTATGACCAACCTAGATAGCATATTCAAAAGCAGAGACATTACTTTGCCGACTAAGGTCCGTCTAGTCAAGGCTATGGCTTTTCCTGTGGTCATGTATGGATGTGAGAGTTGGACTGTGAAGTTGGACCTGCATACAGATTTCTCAAGAGGCAGGTTAGGTGGTCTGGTATTCCCATCTCTTTCAGAATTTTCCATAGTTTATTGTGATCCACACAGTCAAAGGCTTTGGCATAGTCAATAAAGCAGAAATAGATGTTTTTCTGGAACTCTCTTGCTTTTTTGATGATCCAG
>SJYC01024061.1:0-12075 GCA_006408675.1 Madoqua kirkii | reverse complement strand
GTCCCTTAGACTGCAAGGAGATCCAGCCAGTCAATCCTAAAGGAAATTAACCCTAAATATTCATTGGAAGTATTGATGCTGTGAAGCTGAAGCTCCAGTCCTTTGGGCACCTGATATAAAGAGCCAAATTTTTAGAAAAGACCCTGTCTGGGAAAGATTGAGGGCAAGAGGAGAAGGGGGCTACAGAGGTTGAGATGGTTGGATGGCATCACTGACTCGATGGACATATATTTGAGCCAACTCCAGTGAAGGACAGAGAAGCCTGATGTGCTGCAGTCCATAGGTTCGCAAAGAGTTGGACATGAGGCGGCGACTGAACAGCAACAAAAACAGTTTGATAAAGGGACAGGGTTATGTGGGGTACAGCTAGTGCAGTGATCCAGCTTTCTTGATCTTGTGTTTAAGTCTGTCTTCCAATGCTGGTTATCTGCTGAATACTCAACTCAGCAGAAAAACACTTTCCTTCTCACTCCAGCACCCCATCCCCCTTAAAATGCGGATACCCTTCAGGATGCTAGTGGCACCACTGCCACTGCATTTCCTGTTGGCAGCAGAGAGCAAGTGAAAACAGTAGCGGCCGCGGGCAGCGGCCCAGGCAGAAACAGCTCTCACACGATTCACAGAAGCTTTCCCGGGGCCGATCCCGGCTCCCAGGCCTTTCGCGTCCTGATCCCAACAGCTGGAAAGGCCGCCGCCGTGACCAGCAGCGACTTGGCCAAGATCGCCCTCAGACACAGTTGGAGGAAGCCCCGCTGAGTGCCTGGGCTGCTCAGCGCCCCCTTGGGCGCGGGCTGGCTCTCTGGGGGCTGCGGCCGCGGCAGAAGGCGATGCCTGGGCTAGCTCCCCTCCGCGTGGCCCGAGGATCCCTGGACGCTTGGCTGCTGGGCGGCCTCTGGGTCTGCGCGCTGGGCTGCCTCTGCGGCGTGGGGACGGCGGCGCCGGGGGCCGGGGCGGGGGCTGGGGGCTCCCTGGGGGCTCAGCGCCCTTGCCAGGCGCCGCAGCAGTGGGAGGGACGCCAGGTGCTGTACCGGCAGAGCACCGGGCGCTACAGTCGCGCCCTGCTCTCTTACGACGGGCTCAACCAGCGCGTGCGGGTGCTGGACGAGAGGAAGGCGCTGATCCCCTGCAAGAGGTACGCGGGGTGCGGAGAGCGAGGCCAGGGCGGCCTGGGGAGGGCGAGGTCGAGGGAGCTGCGCCAGAGTGCGGGGTTTCCAGCAGCTCGCGTCGCCTTCTTCCCATCAAAGATAAACTTCGCGGAGAGGATCTCTTGGGAACAGCAGAGTTGGGGGCTGGGTGTCGGGCTGGCACACTGGGGGCCGCCTGCTGGAGGGCACTCAGTGACCTCGCAGGGCGGTGGCCCGTGAAGAAAGGTGGCGCCCCCAGGCCCTGGTTCGCCCACATTCAAAGGCTGCTGAGTCAGCCTCCTGACTCCTGGTGCCCCCTTCAGCCTAGGGCGTGTCTTCTGCACTATCTCAGCTTTTTCAGGAGCCATCTGTGAGGGAGACACGACGAATACATATTTTATAAGAGTTTTTTTTTTTTTTTAAAGGAATATGACAACTCAACCAAAAGTGTGCGGGATCAGTTAAAAGAACTGCCACAACCGCTCAAATTTTAGTCTACAAACTTAAAAGTTCTTTTAAGCAAGTTTTACATTCGGTAATCAAAAAGACTGTATGTCTGTATCTTTTTTATTTTTTTTTTTACAGAACATGATCTTTACCTGTTGTTATTTGCCATTTTAATAGTTGGCCCCTACCTATTTTTAATGGCTGCACAATATTCCACAGAGAGGTTATGCTACAATGCTTTTTAACCACTGGTGTGATTATTCAGCTTTCTGCATCTGTTATGACAAAGGACACCCTCTTTCCTGAGACTGCAGTTTGTTCTGACCCCATTATAACCTGATTTCTATTTTGGGATCGCCACCTGTCAGTGCCTTCTGCCTCATTCCTGTTTCTCTCTGTGTGTTCCTCCAAGGGTTATGCTGGCCTCTTATATGGAGCTGGCATAATTAGGAGGTGCCATGTGAATGTCCACAGTTTAAGGCTCCAGAGGGCAGCAAAATGTGGAGAAAATTTGATATCATTTCACCTAAAAGTGTTTGTTGAAGTATTAGGCTTCTTGAAGACAGTATGCAAATGCAAGAATTGCTCAAAGCAATATATTTGAGAATGCAAAATAGTACATGATTGTAAACCACAAGTGCTGAGAGGGCCTGGAGTCGCTGAGTCATCATGGGGTATTGGTAGTATCTTTTCTCTTCAAGAAGATGAATGTTTTCTGTTAAGTCTCGAAGAACTTTGTAATAATAATAGAAAAATCCAGCATTTGAGTACTTGTTATGTACCAGGCATGGTCCTGAAAATGTTCCACATACCATATTATTTAGTTTAAAAATCACAACACAACCACTGGACAGTGCAGGTTTTATGATCTCCATTTTACAAGCAGAGAAATCTGGGGAAAAGGAGATTAGATAACTTTCTCAGATCAAGAGCTAGGACTGGAGAAAGCTGAGTGGATTCCGACATCTATGAAATACTGGGCTCTTGTTCGTTTGCTTATTCATTCAATCTGCATTTTTTGTGTGTCAGTCATTTTGTATAATCAGAGTGGGTCCTGGGTTTCAGGGAGGTCATGGTCTGGGGGTGGAATCATATAAGGAAGAATTCCCATATAGTGGGGTAAGGGATGAGCTGGACTTGAGAGCACCCCTGACAAGCACCTAACCTGGAGGTGCTTCCTGGAGGAGGTGGAACAGGAGTGAGTCCCAAAATCCCTGGACGGGGTGACCATTAGGGGGAATCAGGTGTGGAGGGAAGACTGATCCAGGAGGATCCATCCAGGTGTATTCTGGGACATCCTGCCACAGGCAAGGCTGAGAATATTCCAAGAATTGCAGGCCAATCACTGTTAGACTGAACGTGGAGTATGGAGGGAGATTGGGGATCCAGGGAAGGATATTTAAACAGTGGAATGCCATGGCTGGGTTTTTAAAACAGCACTGGATGAATGGTTGAGAATAAAGAAGAAGAAGCTGAAACATGACCTAGGAGATGTTTGTGGAGAGATCCAGGTGGAAGATGGGGTGTGGCAATGTGGTGGTGAGAACTGGACACTTTTGAGAAATTTTAAGGATATTGAAGAGGCTTATTGAAGGAGATGCAGAGGATTAGATGGTATGCTGCAGAGTGGTGGTGGAGGAAGTCAGTTCTGGCTTGTGAAAGCTAATGGTACTGACGGCATTGAGTAGATGGTGATGCTGTTTGCTGAGATGGGATTTGGCTTCTGCATTTCTGAAGAAGGGTCAAGTACTACTCTTTGTGTGCATTGTCCTGAAGCCTTGTATAGTGGTGGCTTACAGATGAGTCCATGTCAAAGATGGACTAGGACTGAGACAGACCTGGGACCCTATACTGCAGTGCTCACACATGGAATACGTCTCCTCCAGCAACAAAATACAAAGAAACCATATGGGACTGAAAATAACTGTGTGCATGCACAATTAGGGTGAATTCTGGATAAAGGATACAAAGAGACCCCCAAACCCAGTCACCACATTTGAAAGAGCCTGGAGCCAGAGCAGCCTACTATGTGCATTCCCCTGTACAAAACACCACTGATTAAGGGGTGGACAAACCACCTGAGCCATCTCCCTGCAGCCTGACCCCTGGATACACCCCTACCCTCATCCTGTGTAAGGAACAAGCTTGCTCCCCTTGGGGATCTGTTTGTTCTTGTTACCCTCGCCCCCTCCACTGCAGCAGCGGCTCCTATAAAGCCTTGCCTGAATTTGTCTGGCCTCTGATCAGTTTCTATTGATTAAAGAGGCCAAGAACCCTGATCGGTAACAGGATGGCCCAAAAGCACACTGCTGACACAGTGAAGTGAGGCCAGGAGAAGGAAAGGAGGATAGGGTTCATCCCTGCCCCACCTCCCAGAGGTGGATTTTCATGATTTAAGGGATTAGGCTTTAGAGTCAGATAAATCTGCCTCTGAATTCCAATTTCTAATACAGGTCTTTGGGTTACTAGATGGGAATGCTACTAATGCCTAATGTATTGCTTTGCTGTGGGAATGAAATGAGTTCAACTATGTACAGCACATAGTGCAATGCAGAAGGTGTGGCCACAATTGTCCCTCTGGCCACCGCCATCTTCGCCATCCTGGTAAATTTACCATAGCCCAGAGACTCGCTGCCAGCACCATGAGCTCAGAAACTTGACCTTGTGGCACCCTCCAGGGCCCTCTCTTTGGGAGCTGGCTGAGAATAAACAAGCTAAGTGTGGCACTGTATATCTCACTGAGTGCTGTGGCTGGCATGGGGGCCAGAATTCTCAAATCTGACTAGGTCATTCTCTCCCTGTAGGCAGAACTATGTAGAGAGCCAAATTCTAATCAGGAGGCTATGAGCGAAGAGTTGGAGCAAATTCATGGAGTCTAATGACTGCCTGCTTTAGGCTGGGCTGTGTGCTCAATGTTGAGCTTTCCATCATACATAAGAGGCCAGCCCAGCGGAATCAGGCTAAGATTAAGCAATGCATCATTGTCACTAGAGAAGTCAGAAGCATAGAAGTCCCTGATACTGTGCTGTCCCAACACTGCTGGTCCAGACCCCCTTCACTCTGCACAAAGCCTGGGCGGGTATTGCTCAGGTTGTCTTAGCAAACTTTCTTCTTCTGTAACTCCATGATCAATTAGTAGAGTCTTCAAATGTGTATATTATAGCCTCACTGAGGTCACAGCCAAATCTTGCTGGCCTCGAAGCTTTTTTGTCGCTGTGTGGTGATTTCTTTCTTTCTTTACTTTTTAAATTGAAGTATAGTTGATTTACAATGTGTGGGTTTCTGGGTACAGAAAGGTGATTCAGTTTTACATATATATTCACGTCCTTTTTCACATTCTCTCCCATTATGGTTTATTACCAGATGCTGACTTTTGTTCCCTGTGTCCACGTGGTGATTTCTATTTCTTCACACTTGCCCTGATCCATCAAGTGTTAATCTAACAGTTTAGCTTTTAGAAGGCAGTTTTACTCCTTTTCTTCCCAATTTCTTGGCAAGGTTTTATCTTACAGTCCCATCTCTGGCCCCAAGTCAGATGCAGAAAAGAATGGTTAGTGCACAGATGCATTTTTAAGCTTTTAAATGTAGATTTGTTGGAACAAACTCTGAAACTTTTTCAGGTACTAGCAGTCTGGCCAAGAAACCAGATACGATTTGAAGAAAATATGGATGGGTTGTCTCTCCGTATTTATTAGTAAGTTGAGAAGTAAGTTTTTGAATTGGATCAACTTCTTAAGATTTTTATTTTGCATTCAGATAGTTATGGAAAATCCCATTGATAGTTACTGTGGAATGACTAGGATTTTCCAGGCTTTCTTCTCCCTGAGATGATGGAAAAGATTAAATAACTTTACAAGCTTCAGATAAGACAAGCCTTAGCAGAGAATGGGAAATATTCGTAATTGATACTATTTTGTTTTCTGTTTCCAACTGTTGTTTCCGGTAAACTCACAAGTATTCCATTTGGAAGACTGAAGGAAAGGCAAGATTATTTTGTATTTCAGTAACATAGTGAACTTCCTGGGAGCAGTGTAGATACTGAATGAATTTTGTTAGACTATCAGTAACTTACTGTTCCTATTTACAAAATGGTAGATTGGGAATTGGAATTAATGAAGCTATTGATACAAAGGGAACAGAATGGCTTTGAGAGGATATGCACTGGTAAGTTAGAAATGTATCTTAGAGGACTATTCAACTACCAATCCCATATGTTTGAGGATTTCTTTTTTTTTTTTTTCTCACTAAAGGATGAAAAGTATGTCTTAAATGGAGTGACAAGTATCCACTTTATCTTATTACAAATTCTGATTAGTTCCATCTCTGTCTCAGATTTTACAGAGCATTCTATTTCTTGGAGAACAGAATATTGTTTCTCTTCTCTGTTCTTAGAGAAAACCACCTAGTGTAATAGAAAGCATGTGGACATCCATTTAGACAGTTGTGGGATGCCAAACATGGCTTCTAATCCTGGCTTCACCCCCACAGGTTCCTTTCCTTCTCGGAATATCAGTGCTTTTCATCTTTTAATTTGATTTTAATGATATCTACAGTATTTATATGAAATGATATTTAGGGCTTCTTAAAAGCTAGGTACAAATAAAATTATGCAATACCATGAGAACACTACTTGTACTTTTATTACATTTGGCTGATTCTTTTTTCTTGCAAGATGCAATAACTTGACATAAATTCTAAATTTATTTTTCAACTTGTCCCTTTGTGTAGATAAATTCAGATACACCTCTTTCTTCTTTCATCTTTCCACCAAAGCTTGTGTTCATAGGTAGAGATGAGATGGGCTGCCTTTCTACACTTTGGCTCCAAACTCAGAAGGCTGTCCTCTCTGTGGAGCCTCCTTGTATACTGTGGGATTGAATGGGACTGCTTACAGGAGTATCCCTCCAAGGATCTGCTGTGGAAGATTCATTCCAGGGGTAGTTATCACATGGGGCAGCTTCGACAATTATATGTGTTTGAGAATCAGGATAAGGGTTTTTTTCTCCAAATGCACAATTTTATTTTGAAATTACTTCACACTTACAGAAAAAGTTAGTCCATAGCCATTTTTACCCCTGAGTCTCTTGAGAGTGAGTTGTCAGCTTGTTGCCCCCATGGTCCCCCAGTATTTCAGTGTATATTTCCTACAAACAGGGACATTGTCTTGGGATGAAACCATGGAAACAAGGAAATTAGCATGTGTTCCTTGCTACCATCTGAAATTCAGGTCTTATTCTTGTCATTTGTGCTTTTGATGTTCTTGTAGTGGGAAGGACCCAGTTTATATTTAAGCATTGCATTTAGGTGTGTCTTTTAGTTTCTTTTTGTCATTAACAGTTCCTAAGCCTTTCTTGCACTTCAATACTTTTGAAGAAAGTGAAGTCGCTTAGTTGTGTCAGACTCTTTGCGACCCCGTGGACTGTAGCCCACCAAGCTCCTCTGTCCATGGGATTCTGCAGGCAAGAGTACTGGAGTGGGTTGCCATTTTTCCTTCTCCAGGGGATCTTCTCGGCCCAGGGATCGAACCTAGTTCTCCCGCGTTGCAGGCAGACGCTTTAACCTCTGAGCCACCAGGGAAGCCCCAAAATACTTTTGAAGATGACACACCAATTATTTAGTGGAATGTTCCTTGATTTGGGTTTACCTGATTCTTCCTCATAATTAGATTCAAGTTATTCACTTAGGGTAGAAACGGCACATCTGGATGTTTACTTTGATAACTTGATGACTGATTCTGCAATATTTCTTAAGTGTGAAATGATACTTTTATATTTTATAATCCATAAGTATTTTATAGAGAGATATTTTAAGGCCATGTACATATTCTGTTCTTCATTAAAGTGTCAAATTATTCTTTTATTTTTATCAGCATGAATATAAGGATGCTCACTGAATTCCGTTTGCTTTCACTATTTATTTGATGTTCAGATTTGGCCAGTGGGAAGCCCTTCAAATTGGCTTCTATGTTCTTTTGACATGTCTCTCTTCTTTGAACATATCCTCGATTTCTGCCAAGATATTTCAAGATCATCTGTACTTTCCTTGCTGGGTTATTGGAATAAGTCATTTCTCAGGAAGCTCTGGTTATTTTTACTAGAGAATAGTATTCAGAAGCCAAGGTCCCTGCTCTAGCTGTGCTCATGGTTATTGGGTGGCACTTTCCAGGCATCCTCACTAGACAAAGCAAAGGTGGCTCAGAGGTTTGTCTGAATACATACACACACATACGCTCACTTATCCACACACATATATACATATTTACCTCCACATTTATTTCTGGGCTTCCCTGGTGGCTCAGAGGTTAAAGCATCTGCCCCCAATGTGGGAGACCTGGGTTCGATCCCTGAGTCAGGAGGAGAAGGAAATGGCAACCCACTCCAGTATTCTTGCCTGGAGAATCCCATGGACAGAGGAGCTTGGTGGGCTATAGTCTACGGGTCGCAAAGAGTCGGACACGACTGAGTGACTTCACTTCACTTCACATTTATTTCTAAGCTTCCAATTTTAATACACAGAGATATTTATACCAGTATCTCCAATTCTGATCCACCACCATGGATCATTCTAGATTTCTCCTGTTCATTTTTTGTAACTCCCTTTTCAGACCATGAGAAAACTGGCTTCCTTTATTCAATTGCAGTAGGTATCAGGCATAGTTATGCTACCCACTCCCTACTTGGATGTCTTCCTACTGGGCTCTGCACTGCAGGCCAGGCCATGCAGAGACCTACCTTGCTTGACCCTGCCTAATGGCTCTAGACTAAATTGTTTAATGAGGGGAAGAGAAGGTCAGGTTACATTTTTTCGTATGTTTTTCTTTGAGATTTCTTGGGGCTAACATCGTTGTAAATCCTCAGAATATGTCTGTGTGCTGGGGGAAGTAAATTAGTATGAAATATTCAACAAATTTATTTGATCCCGAGCCCTGTTTTGCACAGGTTGGGCTTTCATTTGAGGAACTCCTTTCAGAATTTCAGGAGAATTACTCTTTTGCCCTTACTCCCTCCTCCTTGATCTCTGAAGGCTGGAGCCAGTATTTTCTTTTATTAGCTCAGGAAGTCTAACTGCTTATGGCATTTTGATCCTTGAAAAATAAACCATGCTGGATTTGTAATACTGAGTTTTTCTTCATGAAAGAGATTTTCTTGAAAGCATGTAAAGTTTGCTTTAAGAATCTTAATTCTGTGGGTCTATTGACCCTGAATTTCAGAGGATTGACGCTGGGATGTGGAAAACGTGGGATGCAGGGATGAGGAAAAATAAATTCCAAAGAAGATAAGCCCAGGAGATTAAAGGCACTGGTGGAATAGGAGACTAATTTATAAAGAGAAGCCAGAGGTGGCCACCATGCTGCTTTGGAAATATCTTTACTTCTCTCCATTAACCTTGAACTGTTCTTCCTGATTCTGACCTCAAAGATGGTGGTCAAGGGCAAAGTGCCCAAAGATCTGAAAATATTCCACCAATTAGTGGTTTGTTTTTCCTGGAATAAATGTGATAGGCTTATATTTCCCCAATTCCAGTAAAAATCTTCTATTTTCCCCCTTTATAATTTATTTTACCCAGCTTTCAAGAAAAAAAGTCTTCTCTTGATCTTCTTACTAACTGAAACTGCCTTCTCTCCATCTATTTAAAGCGAATCTCATGCTGATTCCCATTTTTGTCTTCCCATGTTCTCTTGGACTCTCTCCAAGCAAACTTTCTCCATCACAGCTCTATTGCAACGGCGCTGGTAAAGGAATGCGTGCTCCACATTACTAATCAAGTGATCTTTTATCTGTTTTCATTTTACTGTTTGTCATTTCCTCCATCTTGACGTGTTTTCTTCTGTGGTTTTCAGGACATCACGCTCTTCTAGTTCCCCTCCTTTTACCTCATGTCTTACCTTCTCTTTCTCTTTACTGTCACACATCTTTACTGTCAGGCTGGTCCAAATCTTTATCATTCTTGCCTGGGTTTTTTGCAACAGCCACCTAACAGGTCCCTACTTCTGCCCTTGCTCCCTTTGGTCTGTTCTCAGCCTCGCAGCCTGAGTGGTTTGCTAAAATTGTCATATCATGTTGTGCGTCTGCTCAAAACCCTCCCGTGTGTTTCTATGTCTCAGAGTAAAGGTTTTGTAAGGATTTGACCATGCTGTGGGATCTGCTCCCCCAGCCCCTCCACACCTTGTCTTGACTTCTTCACTCTACCATCCGTCCATTATCACCTCATCACCAGCTCACTCACTCAGCCCACAGCCTCTGCATGCTCACTCCTTTGGCACTTGGGTGATTGATTCCTCTGCCTGGAAAGCCTTTTCCCTGAAAAGCTGTATGACCCACTTGCAAATTAGACTGTCCTTTCTCTCCACAACATATACTCTACCTCACTGCCTTTTATCTTCAAGATATTTACCTATTATTTCATATTTTTATTAAATACTATTTTAATAGTTTATTAATATGCTATTTAATTTAATTTAAATTTTAAAGTCTGTTCCTTCATTTCCTCTGCCACCCAAAGTAAAGCTCCATTAGGTCCAGGATTTCCCCCTGGTTGTTGCTGTATTTCCAGCACCATAGAATAGCCCTGACTAAATTTTTTTGAATGAGAGAATGAATGATAATGATAACATATATTCATTGTAAAAGCATATCTAAATATAGATATGCAAAGAGTAAAAATTATCCCTAACTACCAAGCCAACATGACTATTGTAACATCTTCTAAATATCCTAGGAGACTTTTAGACACACAATTTACATACTGTAGCACACACTGTTTTCATTTAACAATATTGTGCAAGCTCATCCATACCGACTAGTCTGCTTGTATCATTTTTGAATTCTTGGCTTTCCCCCAAGAAGTCAGGTCTTAGCCCAGAGGGGCCTTATGTGACTGTCCAATAAAGCCCTCTCCACTACCCACTCTCCATCACATCTCATTCTGTTTTACTCAGGACACTATCACTGAGTGACATTGTCTTGAATCTCTCTTCCCAGGAGTGAGAGGAGAAATTGATCAGTCTGGTTTAGTACCGAAACTCCAGCACCTAGAAGTGCTTGGCACATAGTATATCTCAATAATGTTTATTGAATGAATAAATACCATTTTGATGACTTTTGGATTACTAGTATGATACATGTTCGTGGTAGAAAATCTAGGTAACCAAGAATAGCAAAATAAAGAGAATCATGTTGTCCAGAATTAACAACCCTTATATATGTGCTTCTAGATTTTTCAATTTCTATTTCTGCATATACAATTCTAAAATTAAATTAGAAACATGCTATGTGATTTTTAAAAATTTAACAAAACATTGCATATTTTCATGTCACTATGTAATCCTTGTGGCTTCCCTGGTGGCTCAGATGGTAAAGCATCTGCCTGCAATGCTGGAGACCTGGGTTCAATTCTTGGGTCAGGAAGATCCCCTGGAGAAAGAAATGGCAATCTACTCCAGCACTCTTGCCTGGAAAATCCCATGGACGGAGGAGCCTGATAGGCTACAGTCCATGGGGTCACAAAGAGTCGGACACGACTGAGCGACTTCACTTTCACTTTCATGTAATCTTTAACAGAATCATTTTTAATGACTGCATGGTATACTGGCTAATGGGTGGGACACAGTTTCTATAAGCAATCCTTAATAGGGGACAGTTAGATTTCTTTCTCCTTTATGTTTCACTACTATAAATAACTACATGCATAACCTTGTATTTGTGTGCAACTTACTTTAAAAATATTTTGCACATATTCCTGGATAAGAAAATGGTTGAAAAGGGATTACAGATCAGATCAGTTGCTCAGTCATGTCCAACTCTTTGCGTCCCCATGAATCGCAGCACGCCAGGCCTCCCTGTTCATCACCATCTCCCGGAGTTCACTCAGACTCACGTCCATCGAGTCCGTGATGCCATCCAGCCATCTCATCCGCAGTTATCCACTTCCCCTGTCCCCAATCCCTCCCAGCATCAGAGTCTTTTCCAACCAGTCAACTCTTCTCATGAGGTAGCCAAAGTACTGGAGTTTCAGCTTTAGCATCATTCCTTCCAAAGAAATCCCAGGGCTGATCTCCTTCAGAATGGACTGGTTGGATCTCCTTGCAGTCCAAGGGACTCTCAAGAGTCTTCTACAACACCACAGTTCAAAAGCATCAATTCTTTGGCACTCAGCCTTCTTCACAGGCCAATTCTCACATCCATACATGACCACAGGAAAAACCATAGCCTTGGCTAGACGGACCTTAGTCGGCAAAGTAATGTCTCTGCTTTTGAATATGCTATCTAGGTTGGTCATAACTTTTCTTCCAAGGAGTAAGTGTCTTTTAATTTCATGGCTTCAGTCACCATCTGCAGTGATTTTGGAGCCCCCCCAAAATAAAGTCTGACACTGTTTCCACTGTTTTCCCCATCTATTTCCCATGAAGTGATGGGACCAGATGCCATGATCTTCGTTTTCTGAATGCTGAGCTTTAAGCCAACTTTTTCGCTCTCCTCTTTCACTTTCATCAAGAGGCGTTTTA
>SJYC01024058.1:0-23020 GCA_006408675.1 Madoqua kirkii | reverse complement strand
GGCAAGAACACTGGAGTGGGTTGCCATTGCCTTCTCCAATCTCTTTACTTAACCTCTATCACTTCATATTGTTGAAATTTTTCTCTTATGATGAAAAAAAACTAAGATCTACTCTCATGTGTGTGTGTGTGTGTGTGTGTGTGTGTGTGTGTGTGTGTTAGTCATTCCCTCGTGTCCGACTCTTTGTGACCACATGGACTGTGGCCCACCAGGCTCTTCTGTCCATTCAATTCTCTGGGCAAGAATACTGAAGTGGGTAGCCATTCCCTTCTCCATGTAATTTTCCCAACCCCACCACTCCTGAATTGCAGGTGTATTCTTTACCATCTGAGCCACCAGGGAAGCCCTCTATTCTCTTAGCAACTTTCAAATGTTCCATACATTATTAACTATACTGTAGTCACCATGCTGCACATGTTACAACTCGAGTACTTATTTATCTCGTAAATACAATTTGGTAACTTTTGATCACCTTCACCCATTTTTGCCTTCCTCTGCCCACCTTAGGCAACAATCAACTTTTCCCTCTGTGTTTGTTTGTTTGTTTCAGATTCCACATTTAAGTGAGCTCATACAATATTTATCTTTCTCTTCCTGACATTTTAGTTAGCATAATGTCTTTAAGTTTCATCCATATTGTTGTAAGTGGATAGATATCCTCCTTTTTTACTGCTGAATAATATTTAATTGTGTGTATTCATCATTGTTTTATATACATGCATCTGTGGACACTTAGATGGTTTACGTAGCTTAGCTATTATAAATAATGTTATATTGAACATGAGGATACAGATATCTTTCCAAGATAGTGATTTTGTTTCCTTTGGATACACAGCCAGAAGTGAAATTGTTGAGTCATGTGGTAGTTACATATTTAACTTTTTGAGGAATCTTCATAATGTTTTCAATGTTGTTGGTAACTCACTAAATCTTGTCCGGCTATTTGTGACTGTATAGACTGCAGCACATCAGGCTTCCCTGTCCTTCAGAATCTCCCAGAGCTTGCTCAAACTCATGTACATTGAGTCAGTGATGCCATCCAACCATTTCATTCTCTGTTGTCCCCTTCTCCTGCCTTCAGTCTTTCCTAGGATCAGAGTCTTTTCCAATGAGTTGGCTCTTCCCATCAGGTGGCCAAATTACTGTAGCTTCAGCCTCAGCATCAGTCCTTCCAATGAATATTCAGAATTGATTTCTTTTAGGATTGACTGATTTGATCTCCTTGCAGTCCAAGGGACTCTCACGATTCTTCTCCAATACCACAGTTCAGAAGCATCAATTCTTTGGTGCTCAGCCTTCTTTATGGTCCAGCTCTCACATCAGTACATGACTGCCAGAAAAATCATAGCTATGACCATACATACCATTTTTGGCAAACTGTCTCTGCTTTTTAATATGCCATCTAGGTCTCTCATAGATATTCTTCCAAGTAACAAGTCATTTTTAATTTCATAGCTTCAGTCAGCATCCATAGTGATTTGGGGGCCAAAAAAAATAGTCTTGTCACTCTTTCCAATTTTTCCCCATCTATTTGCCATGAAATGATGGGATCCGATGTCATGATCTTAGTTTTTTCAAACGTTGAGTTTTAAACCAGCTTTTATACTGTCCTCTTTCACCTTTATCAAGAGGCTCTTTAGTCCCTCTTTGTTTTCTGCCATTACGGTGGTATCATCTGCATATTTGAGCTTGTTGATATTTCTGTTGGCAATCTTGATTCCAGTTTATGTTTTATCCAGCCTGGCATTTTATATGATGTACTCAGCATAAGAGCTTCCCTGGTGGCTCAGTGGTGAAGAATTTACCTTCAATTCAGGAGCCACAAGAGATGTAGGTTTGATCCCAGGTCATGTAGATCCCCTGGAGGAGGAAATGGCAACACACTGCAGTATTCCTATCTGGAAAATCTCATGGACATGGGAACCTGGTAAGCTATGGTCCATGGGGTTGCAAAGAGTCGGACACAACTGAGTGACTATCATTTTCTTTCTTTCTTCTCTACTCAGCATATAAGTTAAATAAGTAAAGTGACAGTATACAGCCTTGACACTTCTTTCCCAAAATTGAATTAGTCCATTGTTCCATGTCTGATTCTAACTGTTGCTTCTTGACCTGCATACAGGTTTCTCAAGAAGCAGGTAAAGTGGTCTGGTATTCCTTTCTCTTTAAGAATTTTCCTGTTTGTTGTGAGATACACAGTCAAAGGCTTTAGCATAGTCAATGAATCAGAAGTAGATGTTTTTCTGGAGTTCTCTTGCTTTTTCTATAATCCAGCATATGTGGCAATTTGATTTCTTTTTGATATTCCTCTGACCCATGGTTATCTGGGTCATTAATACCTTTTTTGTACAATTCTTCTATGTATTCTTGCCACCTTTTTAAAATCTCTTCTACTTCTGTTAGGTCCTTACCATTTTTGTCCTTTGTTGTGTCCTTGAAAAGATCTCTAGTTTTCCATAGTTGCTTCAACAGTTTACATTCCCACCAGTAGTGCACAAGGGTTCCCATTTCTCCACATTCTTCCCAGAACTTGTTATTTCTTGTCTTTTTGACAATAGCTGTTCTAACAGGTTTATAATGGCATCTCATAATGGCCTTGATTTGCAATTTCTTGATAATTAGCAATATTGAACATATTCTCATGTTCCTTAGAAGCAGGTAAAGTGGTCTGGTATTCCTTTCTCTTTAAGAATTTTCCTGTTTGTTGTGAGATACACAGTCAAAGGCTTTAGCATAGTCAATGAATCAGAAGTAGATGTTTTTCTGGAGTTCTCTTGCTTTTTCTATAATCCAGCATATGTGGCAATTTGATTTCTTTTTGATATTCCTCTGACCCATGGTTATCTGGGTCATTAATACCTTTTTTGTACAATTCTTCTATGTATTCTTGCCACCTTTTTAAAATCTCTTCTACTTCTGTTAGGTCCTTACCATTTTTGTCCTTTGTTGTGTCCTTGAAAAGATCTCTAGTTTTCCATAGTTGCTTCAACAGTTTACATTCCCACCAGTAGTGCACAAGGGTTCCCATTTCTCCACATTCTTCCCAGAACTTGTTATTTCTTGTCTTTTTGACAATAGCTGTTCTAACAGGTTTATAATGGCATCTCATAATGGCCTTGATTTGCAATTTCTTGATAATTAGCAATATTGAACATATTCTCATGTTCCTGCTGACCATCTGTATGTTTTCTTTGGAGATATGTCTATTCAGTTTTTCTGCCTTTTTTTCTTGCTGTTGAATTGTATGAGTTGTTCATATAGTTTGGATTTATGGTATATGATTGCAAATATTTTCTACCATTCTGTAGGTTACCTTTTCAGTTTGTTGATGGTTTTATTTGCTATACAGAAGACTTTTAGTTTAATATAGTCCTTCTTATTTATTGTTGCTCTTGTTGCCTTTGCTTTTGGTGTACTATCCAAAAAATCACTATCTAAACTTATGTCATGGAGTTTAATCCTGTGTTTTCTTTTAGGAGTTTGTGGCTTCAGCTTTTATGTTGAAGTCTTTAATCCATTTTGAGTTAATTTGTATGTATGATGTAACATAGGTATCTGATTTTATTCTTTTGCATAACTCTCCAGTTTCCCAAATACCTTTTATTGAAGAGACATCTTTTCCCCACTGTGTATTCTTGGCTTCTTTGTCATAAATTAGTTGACCACATATGTTGGTCGATATGATTATTTTTTGCCTCTCTATTCTTGTGCATTGTTCTATGTGTATGTTTACAATTGCATCAAAAGGAATAAAATACCCAGGAATAAATTTAACCAAAGAGGTAAAAGAATTGTACCATGAAAACAAGACACTGATGAAAGAAATAGAGGAATACACAAATAAATGAGAGCTATTTAGTACTCATGTGGTTTCCTCCTGAAATGTTAATCCTCACATATTGACATGATTTGTTCCATGATCCCTTCCACTCACTTTCACTCTCCACTTAGTTTTCACCTTCGAAAAATAGATGTTCATTGATATTTTAGGGAGTGTTGTTGTTGTTTAGTAGCTAAGTTATGTCCAACTCTTTGTGACCCCAACCAAGGTCTGTAGCTCACCAGACTTTTCTGTCCATGGGATTTCTCAGGCAAGAATACTGAAGTAGGTTGCCATTTCCTTCTCCAGGGCATCTTCCCAACCCACGGATCAAACCCATATCTCTTGCATGGGCAGGCAGATTGACTGTTGAGCCACCAGGGAAGCCCATTTTAGGGAATACCATTCCTCATTATTTTCACACTTTTTTGCTGCTTCATTTTTCTTTGAGCACTTATGGCCATTGTGACATATCATACAAGGGTTTAGTGATTTCCTGAATGATTTCTTGCTCTTTATTTCTGGAATTTGAGCTTATTGAAGAGGAATGGCTGCATTAGACTTTTTAGGCTACTAAACAGAATACCATGGCTTGGCGACCGAACAACAGCAAAAATGTAGTTTAACCAACAGAAATTTAGTATTACTCAGTTCCAGAGGCTGGAAGACCAAGATTAGGGAGCCAGCATGATCAGGTTTTGGTGAGAATTTTCTTCTTGTGTACTGGTCCATCACCTTCTTGCTGTGTGCTCATATGGCCTTTCCTCAGTTCATGGAAGATAGTGAGCCAAAAAAAAGAGAGTTATTTTTTTTTGTCTCTTCTTATAAGGCCATTAGTTTTATCAGATTAGGATCACACCATTATGACGTCATTTAACTTTACCTCCTAAAAGCTCTATCTCCAGATATAGTCCAATTGTGGGTTAGGGCTTCAACCTAGAATTCAGTGGTTGGGGAAAATGATTCAGTACACAGTAAACAAGGGCTTTGCTGAATTATAGAATGGATTAATGGAATTCTTTTTTCTTGGAAATCTTGGCTCATATGTAAATCAGAGAATATGGTTGGACACCTATATAGTATATGCAACCATTCTGGACACTTAGGAGCTCTTTGAACTTTCTGTAACATTTAAGTGTCTATGTATGTTTCATTTTTTCTAAGAGCTTTCGGTAACATTTAAGCGTGCTTGGCTCATTTTGCTTGTGAACTTACACGTATACATACACATATGACTCTGTGAGTAGGGGGTGTTGCCTGTTCCATATGTCAGCATTTCTGAATCCTAGCTCTAGCCCAGCCAATAAACTTTTTTTTCTGTTCCTCTAATGTGAAAACTTTATAGTCCCTTTCAAAGTTCTATGCCATTTAAGTAGTTGTAGGGAAAGGAAAGTACATTCTTTCAGTTGAAAATGCTGGTATTTTTTCAGGGCTGGAGATTTTATTTTCACAGGTTAAATAGTATCTGGCAAGCATTCCAGAAACAATATAAAAAGCTTATATTTAGAGTGGTTTGCATACTTTTACTTTCACGGTGCCAATTCAGCTTTCAAATTTGCTTCTACACTACTGGTTACCTATTTAGTGCTATTATCACAAAGTTCCTCCTGGTTCTACAACAAGTTTTTTTGGAGATTCATGTAACCCAAGGGGAGGCAGATGTCTTTCACTTAAAAGCAGTCCTGAAATGAATACAATTCATTCTTATGAGTGGGCCAGTATCTGTGTCCTCATATTTAGGTCCCAAACTGGGATAAGAAGAGCTGGTCCGTTACTCACTCTTTAGGGAACCTTCTACCTTGGTCTTTACTGAGACCTGAGATCAGGGACATTTAATTTTACACTATTTTCAGATGGCTAAGTAGAAATATGAAAAAGAAAGTCAAGTGGGCCTTAGAAAGCATCACTACGAACAAAGATAGTGGAGGTGATGGAATTCCAGGTGAGCTCATTCAAATCCTGAAAGATGATGCTGTGAAAATGCTGCACTCAATATGCCAACAAACTTGGAAAACTTTGTGGCCACAGGACTGGAAAAGGTCCGTTTTCATTCCAATCCCAAAGAAAGGCAATGCAAAGAATGCTCAAACTACCGCACAATTGCACTCATCTCACATGCTAGTAAAGTAATGCTCAGAATTCTCCAAGCCAGGCTTCAGCAGTATGTGAACCATGAACTCCCTGATGTTCAAAGTGGTTTTAGAAAAGGCAGAGGAACCAGAGATCAAATGGCCAACATCCTCTGGATCATGGAAAAAGCAAGAGTTCCAGAAAAACATCTATTTCTGCTTTATTGACTATGCCAAACCCTTTGACTGTGTGGATCATAATCAACTGTGGAAAATTCTGAAAGAGATGAGAATACCAGACCACCTGACCTGCCTCTTGAGAAATCTGTATGCAGGTCAGGAAGCAACAGTTAGAACTGGACATGGAACAACAGACTGGTTCCAAATAGGAAAAGGAGTATGTCAAGGCTGTATATTGTCACCCTGTTTAACTTCTATGCAGAGTACATCATGAGAAACACTGGGCTGAAAGAAGCACAAGCTGGAATCAAGATTGCCGGGAGAAATCTCAATAACCTCAGATATGCAGATGACACCACCCTTATGGCAGAAAGTGAAGAGAAACTAAAAATCCTCTTGATGAAAGTGAAACCAGAGAGCAAAAATGTTGGCTTAAAGCTCAACATTCAGAAAACAAAGATCATGCCATCCTGTCCCATCACTTCATGGGAAATAGATAGGGAAACAGTGGAAACAGTGTCAGACTTTATTTTTCTGGGCTCCAAAATCACTGCAGATGGTGACTGCAGCCATGAAATTAAAAGGCGCTTACTCCTTGGAAGAAAAGTTATGACCAACCTAGATAGTATATTCAAAAGCAGAGACATTACTTTGCCGACTAAGGTACATCTAGTCAAGGCTATGGTTTTTCCTGTGGTCATGTATGGATGTGAGAGTTGGACTGTGAAGAAGGCTGAGCGCCGAAGAATTGATGCTTTGAACTGTGGTGTTGGAGAAGACTCTTGAGAGTCCCTTGGACTGCAAGGAGATCCAACCAGTCCATTCTAAAGGAGATCAGCCCTGGCATTTCTTTGGAAGGAATGATGCTAAAGCTGAAACTCCAGTACTTTGGCCACCTCATGCGAAGAGTTGACTCATTGGAAAAGACTTTGATGCTGGGAAGGATTGGGGGCAGGAGGAGAAGGGGACGACAGAGGATGAGATGGCTGGATGGCATCACTGACTCGATGAACGTGGGTCTGAGTGAACTCCCAGAGATGGTGATGGACAAGGAGGCCTGGCGTGCTGCAGTTCATGGGGTCGCGATGAGTCCGACACAACTGAGTGACTGAATTGAACTGAACTGATACATATGTGTGTGTGCTGTGTGTGCATATAAACACTCTTTTCCTTAAGGACTTTATACACTGAATAAAGAAACAAGCACATCAGAGCAATTAAGAATCTCATTATTATAAATGAATGTCCAGTGGACTACTGCAAACCAATTAGATGAGCACTGATGGCTCCCAGAGCAGCGTGCATTGAATTCCACGTGTTCTTATGCAGTGACCAAACATTCAGACATTTTAAACATCCATATTACTGGCAGCCTCATACCTTAAGACAGAATAACCATCCTTTGTTTGGCAAGTGTATTACTTACCCAGGGCATTTCTGGGCACTGGGTATGAGGCACTGTGACAGGTGTTGGAGGCAAGAGAAAGAGTCCCAGATCTCAAGCTGCTCACAGCCTTTGTGAGAGGCAGCCAAATTCACCAACAGGCCTTCACATCCTTGAGTACTTTGCAAAATATGTTCTGTCTTTAGTTCATTGTAACTCAACTCTCATATTACAGCCACTGTGAGAGAGAATACAGAGATAAATGCCTGGACTCTACCCGCCCCCAAGGAGTTCAGAGTCTAGGAGGGGAGACAGACATATCAACAAATATTAAAAGTGCAGAGTGATTCATCAACACTGTAAGTATGTGAAAGGTTCACTGGCAGAAAAGAGAAGGCGGTGATTATTTCCTCCCAGCTCCCTTTCCCCACTGGGACAGAGTAATTGCAGACATATTTGTGGAAGAGGTGACACCTACCTACTTTGGGTTTTGGAGAGCATTCTGAGCAGTGAGTTGGGACACAAAGACATAGAAGGATATGGCTGGGGGGTGAATGGTGGTGGAGGTGAGTGGATGAGAAGGTGAGGAAGGCAGCAATGTGAAGGGCTTTAGGTGCTGGTCAAGAGCTAGACAAATGATGAGAAGCCACAAAAGACCTCAGGGAGTAGAGAGAGATGGGTAATGCAAGCTCCTAGGCAGGATCATGGCAAACTGATGAGGTAGGAGCCATGCTGGAGGTGGAGAAATGGTCTGAAAGGCTATGGCAAGAATTCAGACAAGAGAAGATGAAAGTCAAATGCAGGTCCATGGCATTGGGGATGGAGAGGCTACACTTGAGAAGGTCTCAGGGAAGAATCTGAAGGTTTTGACTGGATGTGCAGGAAGTAAGAGGCACTGGAGAAAAATGTCTAGAATTAAACTCAGGTTTACTCAGGAAAACTGGGTAAATGAGGATGTAACCAGCCAATAGAAAACAGAGAAGGAAGAGGGACAGTGGGAAGAAGAAAGAGAGGCTAATCAGTTCTGCTAGAGATAGTTAAGGAGTGTTTAAGTGGAGATTGTCACAAGAAAGTTGGGTCTACATATCTGGAATAGGAGAAAGTAGAACTAAGATATAAATATAAAAGCTTCTGGAATTTGGATGTCAGAACCAAAGAAGAGGCTGAAATCTCCTAAGAAAAGAAGACAGGAGAACTCGAGACAGAATCCAGTCTCTCACAGGTTGCGACCCCATGGACTGTAGCATATCAGGCTTCCCTGTCCATCACCAACTCCTGGAGCTTGCTCAGACTCATGTCCATTGAGTTGATGATGCCATCCAATCTTCTCATCCTCTGTCATCCCCTTCTCCTCCTGCCTTCAATCTTTCCCAGCATCAGGGTCTTTTCCAATGAGTCGGTTCTTTGCATCAGGTGGTAAGTGTCAGTCCTTCCAATGAATATTCAAGGTTGATTTCCTTTAGGATTGACTGGTTTGATCTCCTTGCTGTCCAAGGGAGTCTCAAGAGTCTTCTCCAGTGCATCACAGTTCAAAAGCATCAATTCTTCAGCGCTCAGCCTTCCTTATATTTCAACTCTCACATTCATACATGACTATAGGAAAAACCATAGCTTTGACTAGATGGACCCTTGTTGATAAGGTAATGTCTCTGCTTTTTAATATGCTGTCCAGGTTGGTCATAGCTTTTCTTCCAGGTAGCAAGTGTCTTTTAATTTCATGGCTGCAGTAACTATCTGCAGTGATTTTGGAGCCCAGGAAAATAAAGTCTGTCACTGTTTCCATTATTTCCCTATCTATTTGCCATGAAGTGATGGGACCAGATACCATGATCTTAGTTTTTTGAATGTTGAGTTCTAAGTCATCTTTTTCACTCTCCTCTTTCACTTTCATCAAGAGGCTTTTTAGTTCCTCTTCACTTTCTGCCATAAGGGTGGTGTCATGTCCATATCTGAGGTTATTGCTATTTCTCCTGGCAATCTTGATTTCAGCTTGTGCTTCATCATCCACAGGATGCATAGATAAGATGATTATAGGAAAAACATAATATAGCAGAGAGTGGAGTTCTTAAAGTGAAGAGGATTTTGAGGAGAAAGTGGACAGAAGTATCATTGCTACAGAGTAACTAAGAAAGGCTAGACAGGAATTTGGCATCTAGGAAACTGCCGGGAATCTCTGGCTGATATCTTTCCCTGTGTTGTAGGCACTGGGAAACCAGGTATATTCAGGGTGAAAGGGTAAAGGAGTGGAGTTATTAGTAGAGTTTATTCATCAAGAAACAACCTTGAAGGCATGGGGGGAGGAAGGCCAGTAGTTATTAATAGAAGGGGGCATTGGATTTGGGAAAGTGTTTTATGTGTCAGAGTCTTGAACGTATTTATTGATTGAGAGGAAAGAGCCTGTTGAAAAGGAAGCTGAAGAATCAGATGCTCTTAGAGGGACAGAAGGGGGTAGATTTTGAAGCAGAGCTGGAGACGTTAATTTTTAAGAAAAAAAAGAACAAAATCTTCACCTGAAACTGCAAGAATGGCAATGAATTTAAGAAGGTTGTGTGTGGGGAAAAAAACGTTGTATGTGTGTGTGTGTAAGGAAAATTGAGGAACTTCAAGCCTGATGGCCTCTATTACTCAGAAGTCTGTTCTCATGGCTGAAGAATCAAGGAAGAGAATGGGAACTGGAGGGCACACAATGTTTTCATGTGTCCTGCGGACACTGGAGGAATGAAACAAAAATGAAAATATTTCCTTCCGTATTAGTAAACAAGAAATATCACAGCCATTCGTGATTTCTGGTCTCCAAATATGAATAAGGTTCGTAAAACTGTGATCCAGCAGATGCTGCCACCCTCAGTGGTGATTGCTGAGGAGTTGGGGGGGCTGCAAGAAGCAACCGTCTGCCACTCCTTAAGAAGAACAAGGAAACAGGATTGGCCCCAGATAGCTGAGGAATGAATTCACTGAGCCCAGAGGCTTGTACCTTTCCATATGTAGAATGCTAAATTCCTTAACCTGACACCTGATCTTTGATGTTCGGCCTTCCTGCTCTCTTTGTTGCAAACTTGTACGTAGCCTGACTTCCCCTTCTGCCTCCTTAGAGCAGTTTTCTCAGAGCTACTGAGATGCTAGCTCCCGGGCTCGGAGTCCTAAACATTCCCACCAAAGAAAAGAACTCTCTACTTTCAGGTTGTGACTATATTTTTCAACTGACAAAACTTACAAAGTGGAACTAACAGGGTGTTGAAACCACTGAAGAGATCATAGGTTAGTGGAAACACTGTCAGCAGTATAGAGGTTCAAGCGCCTTGTTCATCTCACACTAATAACTCAGGTCTGACACACATTTAAGCAGGTTGTATAATTCCTGGAAGCTCAGGGTTCTTTCCCGACGAGCTGAGTATTCAAGTTAATGAATTTTTATAAAACCAATGCCAGAGAAGTATGGTGAGATCACTGAATCTGTGGACTCGGCCACTGGTGGCCAGGGGCAGATGTTCCAGGGGTAAGAAAATGCTGTCTAGCTGTTTGGTCTTCCCTGAAGACAAGACAATAGACAATGGGCTTAAATTGCAGCCAGATGTCAAGAAAGAATGATATTCTAAGAACACAAGAGGATACAGAGCAACCTGCCTCGTTGATTCTTAGAAATAAGTGCACCTCAAGGTGGTTCTGATTCCAGCCTTGGATGATGGCTTATTGGTATTTTTTACATTCTCTTTTAGCTCTATGCCACAGTCTGAGGTTAAGCAAAAAGAATATATAGTAGCACACCCCAAACAATGGAGACAGCAGAGTATTCTGTTTTTCTTTGCTTTCCTTTTTATCTTACTCTTTTCTCTAATGGGCACATGAGAAACAGCTACTATGTAAAAATAATTCGGACATTAAAGTAAAACAAGTCATATGTAATTTTTAACTGTGTCATAGCCCAATCAAAAGAGAGAGATTTAAACCCCTCAGTCCTCTATCCTGCCTTGTTGGTTATCTCTAGCTTGATTAAAGGGAATGATACTCATTTGTAAATGCATTTGGCATACTTACCCTGCTATTGTTTCCATTATTTTGCAAATTACAGACATTGAGATGAAGGCTCTGTAATTTCCTAGCATTCCCTTTATTCCTGCTTGGAAAACTGGTATTGCCCTGGCATACTTCCACTTTGCTGTTATTTCATTTGAATACAGCAAATTCTTTATTATGATTAACAAAGACTTCTGCTCCATTCCTCTTTGAATATCAGTCTGCTCTTGGAGATGAGTTGATTTTGAGCCCTGCTGTCTCCTTGAATCTCTCAAAGATGTTCAAGACAGCAGACACCAGTGTATTCCTAAATGACATGTTTTCTGTGTGTTCCCCCTTTTGAATTTGTTATATGTTTAATAATTTTACCATCGTCTGGAACTTTTTTCTCTTCTATCAATTGTCTGATTCTAAATGTCTCCTACACTCGTTACTTAAAAGCCTGCAAATATGCAAGCAGTTGGGTTTGGTAATCTTGTTATTTTTAAGCTTCTTTCTCTTTTCAGTTTTCCTTTATCCTCATACATACATTTCTCAAGATTTTACAATGTTTTGTAAGCAGTCTTGATACCAGGTACTTTGCATGCGTGTATGCTAATCGTGTCTGACTATTTGCAACCCTATGGACTATAGCCTGTCAGACTCCTCTCTCCATGGGATTCTCCGGGTAAGAATACTGGGGTGGGTTTCATTTCCTACTCCAGGGGATCTTCTCAACCCAGGGATCGAACCCCATCTCCTGGGTCTCCTGAATTGGCTGGAGGATTCTTTTCTACCTTGGAAGCCTCAGGCACTTTGGGACATCTTAAATAAATAGATGTTCTCCTTGAGCACTACATATTTCTAGTCCATTCATTTATCATTGCACTGGAATCACATTCCCCCCAAATAAGTCTCTTCCTCCTTAAATCTTGCCTGATGTCCACCCAGTTTAATACCCCGGTAGCAATCCTCACACTTAGAGAGTACTAGCTAAATATTCGTCTCCTAACATCATTCATATTGATACCCAAAAGCTGGGTTTGCCCCTTGGTGGATATTGAGCCAAAAACCACAACAAACCAAAGACTGGGAGATGGAAAGATTTATTGCTTGCAGCGAGTAAGGAGAACATGGAAGATTTTTCCCAAAGCAATGTCTCTCCAAGGAGTAAAACTGGGAAAGTTTAAGCTAAGGATATATGCATATTCATGAAGGGCCTTGAGCAGAAGAGAATTCAGCATAAAATTAGGGCAAAAGTTGAGGGCCAGATTATTATTTATATCGCGGGAAGAGGAACTAGGACTCTGTTTATTACCAAACTACTGTTTCTTAACTGCTTTTCCTTTGTTCCTGCCTTCCCTTACTTCCCTTAAAATCATTAATTACTGAGACCTGTGTAAGGGCGAGCACTGTGACCAGGCTTAGATCACAAAACTGTTGCTGTTTGATTACCAAGTTGTATCTGACTCTTTGTGACTCCATGGACTTTAGCACACCAGGCTTCCCTGTCCTCCATTGTCTCCTGGAGTCTGCTCAAACTCATGTCCATTGAGTTGATGATGCCATCCAACCATCTCATCCTCTATCATCCCCTTCTCCTCCTGCCCTCAATCTTTCCCAGCTCAGGGTCTTTTCCAATGAGTTGACTCTGCATCAGTGGCCAAAGTGTTGGAGTTTCAGCATCAGTCCTGCCAATGAATATTCAGGGTTGATTTCCTTCAGGATTGACTGGTTTGATCTCCTTGCTGTCCAAGGGAGTCTCAAGAGTCTTCTCCAGCAACACAGTTCAAAAGTATCAATTTTTCAGTGCTCAGCCTTCTTTACGGTCCAACTCTCACATCCATACATGACTATTGGAAAAACCATAGCTTTGTCTATATGGATCTTTGCAGGCAAAGTAAGATCTCTGCTTGTCAAGAAATGTATGCCTGTTTCTCTTTCTCTGTGAGCCCCTATCCTATCTGCATACAAAATTTAGAAAAAGTCACATTTAAAGGATTCTTCTAAACCACAAGGCTTGGTAGAAAATGCTGGAAGTTAAATAGGTACATGATTGTGACTTGGGGACTCCTCTTCCACAATCAGATATCAGAGCACAAAATTCTCTTATTCATTCCTCTTTGCCTTCATCTCCTTGTGCCTTATTTTCCCCTCTCCATGATGTCAGCATCTTTGGGAGACAGACATCATTTCTTTAACCCAGCTGGGCCAAATATATGGAGGAGTATGCCGAGGTGAGGGTAGGTTAGCCCCATTTATTCATGTTGGGTAGGTAGCATTGAAGAAAATGAGGATAATACCAGGGGAATTGATGTCTCATATTATTGAGTGCTTACTATATGCCAGGTATTATTTCATCTGCTGTATGTGTTTCATCTCAGTTAATCTCAACAATCGAGTGAGGTGGACCCTCAGGATTCAGAGAGGTTGAGGAACATGCCTAAGACCCCACACCTAGCCACTGAGTAGCAGGTGCATGGGAACCTGGGATATCTGATAGCAGAGCTAGAACTACCCTCTGTCTACGCAGAGGAAGCTAATGAATTGTTAGCATTTTATGCATTTCAAATATTTCTCTCCCATGTATTGAGTAGTACTGCATGTTAGGCTGTATTTGACCCTTTCATTTTGTCAACTGAAAAAATAAAATTCACAGAGTAAGTGTTGTGAGTTAAGTTTTATTTGGGGCAAGATGAGGACTATAGGCTGGGAGACAACCTCTCAACTCTGAGGAACTGCTCGGAAGAGAGGTTGGGGAAGTCAGTACATATGTGATTTTGTGAAGGGGAATATGTGCAATTAAGCACACATTTTTGCCAAAGGTTGCTGCTAGTCTCCTGATGGTTACTTCTAGTTATGAGGAGCAGATGTCTCCGGTAACAATTTTAGTGTCTTTCTAGATATGAGAGGATGCAAGAATTTGGGCTTATAAAATCTTCTCCTGAAAATATCTAACTATCTGAAAACCTGTTCTGCCAGTTTTTCCCACACCACAATGTGCCTCAATTCTGAACTCCACCCTGAACTCTTTTTGTGTGTTGAAGGTCAGCGATTACACTGGCTAGTGACTTAATCCTTGGAGAGGCAGGTGGCAAGTGCCAACTTTTAGCTATCAACCTCATTTAATTTTCACAATAATCCATGGGATTATGGTTTCCATTTAACAATCAAGGAAACTGAATCTCAAAGGCATTCTGTAACTTGCCCAAGATTACTCAGCTAGTGAGAAAGAACGGCCCTGGGCCCTGCAACTAGCCCTCAAATTCCTTTTATTTCTTTTCAAAGCTTTCTTTGGAGGCCATATTGAATTTTTCCTCATTAAGCTCCGGAATCTAACGAGGTCATATTGACAGTAATAACTCGGATGTAAATGGCTGGCGTTCCCAGCTGCATGACGCCCCCTCACACACTTCTCTTGCTGGGAGCTGCTCCTGCTCTGTGGGGGCTCTACTGCCTCCATGGGATCCCCCTCCCCCAGGGGCCTCTGGCAAATGGGGAAGAAGGACTCACATTAGCCTTCACTCAGGCAGTGCTGCTGGGGCCCTGATGTCTAGAGCTATTGCTTTAGTGTTTTCCTAAAAATGTAAGAAAATGTCTTTTGCTCTTTATTTACAGCCTGTCTGCTGTCTGATTCAGCTGTGAGTGTATAGGGACCCAAGTATGGATCAGGACCACATGACAGGTAACATTCTGTGTTCAGAATTCTCCTCCTGTTCACTGACTAAGATGTAGGCTTGGACCCAAGAGCCCCTAATTCTTTTAGGGTGGGGGGAATTCCTTTTCCCGAACGATGTGGCCTGGTGGAAGGTAGTACCTGTCTCCTACTAAGGAAGCTGAGGGGCCAGAGTCTCCTCTCTTGCAGTCAGGGAGTAAGCACGTGGCCTCATTTGACCAATCGGTGCTTTCCTCTGAAACAGGCTGAGTGAGTGATACAAAGACAATAGGGATGAGGCATCCTTAGGTGAGTCATCCAGTCCCGAGGCCTGACCCTCACACTCCCCTAAAGTCTGCAGTTTTGGGGCCTTTAGCTGATTCTCTGAGTGCTATCCTTTCAATAAGTGGCCTTTTATGTAAAAAATACCCAGGGTGTATTTCTGTCGCACACCATTAAGGAGCCTGAAATGCACATTTATTTACAAGGTAAATGTCGAGAACTTTGTGGTCCTTTTCTCGTTCCTTTCATCCCCCTCTCTTCTCTTCTTCTGCCAGTCCCCATGGGTCAGGTTAGCCTTCACTGCTCAGACCCCCTCATGGGGCTAATTTTACTAAGCTTCTCTGTCCAGAAGGCAGAGCTCTGGGTTTCCTTCTCCACTTTTTACCACACTCCGCGTGACAGTATATCTCAAATTTCCTTCAGCAAGGGCTGCTGTTCAACAGGACTTCATGGTTATAGAGTGATACCATAAAACCATATATTTATTTATTTTGTTTTTATACTTCTATTTATTTACTTTTGGCTGTGCTGGGTCTTCACTGCTGTGCGGGCTTTCTCAAGTTGCGGCGAGCGGCGGCTGCTCTTCATCGCATTTCACAGCTTCTCACCGTGGTGGCTTCTCTTGCTGTGGAGCACAGGCTCTAGGGCCCGTGGGCTTCAATTGCTGTGGCTCCCAGGCTTTAGAACACAGGCTCAATAGTGGTGGTGCACAGGCTTAGATGACCCATGGCATGTGGAACCTTCCAGATCAGAGACTGAATCTGTGTTTGCTGCATTGGCAGGCAGATCCTTTACCAGTGAGCCACTAGGGAAGCCCAAAGCCATACATCTTACTTCAAAGAATATTCCTGAAACAAAGTCTTATGGGAGCAATAAGTGGACCAAACAAAAGAGCAGCTGCTCTGGCCCCCGTTAAGCTTGTAAACCAGTGTTATAAGCCAACCCATGAATCCCCTCAGCTCCCTGAGAGTATTCACAGCTGATAATGGTTCTGAATGGGCAACAGAAAGAGTATTTGATGGAGCCAACTCCTCCCATCTCTACCACCATCCCAATGTGTAGTGTTATAAAAACCATTGAACACTTTTGGGTTTTACTTTTTGAGTTTGGAAAAATAAGGGCATTATATTTTCTCTAATTTTCTTTCAATACTATGACTTGAGTGTTACATGTTCCATTAGCGTTTTCATTTTAATAGAAGACTTTTGAAAATGTCAAACTTTTGAGTCCCAAATACATCATCACTATACTGAAATAAAGCTTTATGACAGGCTAGAAGGAAGAGTAATTTTGGTTTGCTTGCTTGGTGGTGAGAGAGAAGGGAGGAAGAGAGGCGAGGTACCTCAAATTTTTTAGTTCAGGTTGCCTGGCAATTGCAACTGCACAACCAATTCCTTCTCTTGCTAGACGAAGAATGCCCAGAGAGCCACCCTTCCCCCTTTCCCCCACCCCAGTATGGTAGGAAGGTGCTCCCTAATGCACTGCCATATTTGGCCCAAGCTCAGACAGTTGCTCTCCTGGTATTACTGACCACAGTTCTTGGCCTCCTTAATTAACAGAACTTACTAAGAGGCCAAACAAGAAATTCAGGCAAGGCTTTACTGGGACTCCTGTTGCAGAGAGGGAGTGAGAACAGGCAACAGGTTCCCTTGTTCCTTCCCTGGTGCGGGGAGGTAGGGGGCGAGCTGCTTCCTTGTATGGGTAAGGGTAGGGGCGTATCCAGGGGGTCCAGCTGGAGAGGTGGCTTAGATCTTTTGCCCTTTGGTGATGTTGTGTGCAGCGGGCATGCTCAGTACTCTGTTTTCGCTCCAGCTCTTCAGAAGTGGCAGTTGTGTTTTTCGTCTTTGTGTACCTTGTTGTCCATAATTTTCCCCAACTGGCATACACAGTTATTTTCAGTCCCTTATAGTTTATTTGTATTTTGTTGCTCAAGGAGATGGTGCAAGCACTGCAGCAAAGAGTCCCCGGCTCCAGGTCCCAGCCTGTCTCACTAGTATTAACACTTGTAGAGCATTATTGGCAATCACTCAAATGCAACAATATCAACTCACGTTGGAGTCCTTTGGTTCGAAACACAGTAAGTGGACCACAGTTTCTCTTGGAGGAAATAGAAACCTCTGCTTGTCTCTGCACAGAGCAGGAAGCTTCTCTTCTTATGGATGCATGTGTGAGTACTAGGTCTCTTCAGTCGTGTCTGAAACTTTGCGACCCCATGGGCTGTACCCCCCCAGGCTCCTCTGTCCGGGGGTTCTCCAGGCAAGAATGCTGGAGTGGGCTGCCATGCCCTCCCCCAGGGGATCTCCTGATCCAAGGACTGAATCCACATTTCTTGTGTCTCCTGCATTGGCAGGAAGGTTTTTACCACTGGTGCCACCAGTGGAAGCACATGTCGTTTATTTCTCTTCCTTGATTTGGTGGGGATGCATTCACATTACTCCCTCAATTACAACTCATACCACTGAATGTTAGCTACGATTACACTGGTAGTAGTTACTATCTCTTTGATTTTGCTCTAAAGATACAATGTTTGTAAACTATTTAATAATAGTACCATTTAGTTTAAACATGTGTATGGAAGAAATGTACCTTGTCTTTATTGCAGATGAAGAAACCAAGTGATGAGAGTATAAGTAACTTTCCCAAAGGCTCACAGACTGTAGGAGGCAGAGCTGGGACTGTGAACCAGCGGTCATCTGTCTCCATGATCTTATTGCTGAAAAAATTTTGAAGGAGAGGAAAATTTTCCAGAGCTTGGGCAGATCACCTTGGAAATCGGAGGCAGATAAGCATCCATTTAATCTCTATTCATTTAGACTCAGGGCTCTCTAAAAGCAGGAAGTGGAAAGCGCGAGGGTTTGCCACAATATTTGTCGTTCATAAGTCAGAAATAAGCAATCAGTCCCTTTTCACGTAGGGCACTATAATAAACACTGGCACGGTCCCTGCAATTTGGTTTTGCAAAGAAACCAGGAAACAAGCACATTTTCACTGTGGCTTCAGTCTAAGGAGGGCTGGCATCTGCTGACTGGCGGGCTAGATTTTCTTGTCAATACCCTGTGTTTACTATCCTGGTCACATGAGCAAAGAGAGGAGGATGAGTCACAGTAACTGACTGCTAAATTAGGAAAATGTAGTCCATTTGTTTCTTTTAAATTAGATGCCCCCAATGCATTTTAAAGCTTTTTTCCTCAGCAACCATAGTCACAACCTAAACAGCTAATGGATTCCTAATTTGTGCTAATCTAGCTATTATAAGTAAATAAATGATTTTGTAGCATTCTTTACCTATGTGAGGGCAAGATTTCGAATATACTGCTTTTCATCTACAAATGCCAAAACCCTGTAGACTTTCTGTCTTTGATTTTCGCATGCCCGCTCCTCACTACTCACCTACAGAGTCATTGAAATACAGTGCATTACTTGGCACGTTATACTGCTAGCAAACAACATCGCAGCTCTTAACCAACGTGAGTCACTGACCAGCAGCTCTGCAAAGAATCAAGGGGGCCACTCGATGTGACTTCTCCATTTTATAGATAAAATTGAGGTCCAGCAAGGTTTAAGCAATTTGATGAATCCAGGTGTCTGGATACCTAATTCCCCATTAAATCCCTTTCTTTTCCCTGTGGTACACCTGCACTCTGGGAAATCAGTGTCACTCAAGAAACCCTGGTTTGGATGAGTGAAATGTATGATGATCAAAACAATCAGTCAGTTGAGCAAATAAAACAGCAGATCCGCGCAACAGTCATCATCCCTCAGGAGGAGTACTGGGGTAGTCACTGGCCAGGAGCTTTTCGTAGAAAGTATTTCAGTTTACTCTCTAGACCTGCACGCATTCTCTTAATTTCCTTTTAAAATTTGATGACTTGAATCAGAGCCTGGTTTCTTGTTTCACCCAAACTTAGCAACGAGGTCCGAGACATCTGGATTTATTCACGCATAAACATGAGGTTGCCTGCTTTGAGCTTTATTTTCATACTGCAGCTCTTTGAAAAACCTCTGATTGGTGTTTCTCCAAATGAATAGAGCTGTGCGGAGCACAGAGCAAGCACAAAATGATTGTTGTCAATGATGGTGCTGACCGGGATAAAGTATGGATGGGAAGGGTGGTGGTGGCGGGTCAGATAATTCAGGATTGAAAAGATGGATGAAGGAAAACAGAGGTTGAAGCTTGGGTCATGAGGGCAGAAGCGATGAGCACAGGAATTATGTAGGAGAACATGGAACAGGTGATGCAAATTACCCATATGTATATTACAAAGAAAACAAATTATCCATGTGTATATTAAATGAGAAGGGGAGATAGAGCAATTTTCCCACTAAATTCCAAGCAACAGACTAGTTTATAGTAAGCCATCTTAAAGTCAATGGCATGGTTAGTACTTTGTGGTAAGAAGAAAGTCAATGAATTCAAAGCCAAATGCATAGCTTTGCAAGCAATGACTTGTGAAGTAATCCACGTTTCAGCTTTAGAGAGAATGTTCATATCAAGGAGCCTCGTAATTTAACATTCCTGGGTGTGATAAAGCAAGAGTGGTCAGGGCACTTTGGTGAGCATGGACACAGTGACCAGATTTCAGGACATGAGTCTCTAATATTTGGCCCTGCCTCTGTGGAGCAGTAGCTCTATTACAGTGTTTTCAACAAACACTTTCGAAGATATGACTCAGGGGAGAAGAATACCAAGCCTGACTGCGACTGCAACACAAATTGACTCTGAGGATCCTTTAATGAAAAGATTTCCACGTCACCTCCATCCACCTTTAGCCCCCCACCCCACCACTGCCTCAGTATTCTGCCCATGTTAGAGTGGATGTGAATTCCATAAACTACATATGAGGAAAAACAAAAACTGTATTTTCAGTGTCAAAACACAGGAAGGAGAAAGGGAAGGGAATAAGATATAAGTGCTACAGACCCTTGGGACTCACAGCTATCTTGCTCCTTGGGGCTTAGAAGCTTCTTTCTGGCAGATGCTCCCTTGAAAGGTGGAAACAGAATTCAGACTTATAGCGGGTAGGGGCTTCCCAAGTGGTTCAGTGGTGAAGAATCCGCCTGCCAATGCCCAAGATGCAGTAGACGCTGGTTCAATCCTTGGGTCAGGAAGATACTCTGGAGAACGAAGTGGCGTCCCTCTCCAGTGTTCTTGCCTGGAGAATCCCATGGACAGAGGAGCCTGGCGGGCCACAGTCCAGGGAAGCGCAAAGAGTCCGACATGACTGAGCATGTGCTCACTTACAGCAGGTTAGGGTTCAGGAGGCCTTGATGGGCGCTGTGGGATCTGGGGAAAGGTGGTATCAGTTGTGTTTGCAAGCTGTGTTTCTGTCTTGCAAGTGTGGTAGGTGGAGTTTTCTGAGCAAATGTTTTCAGTTTCCTCCCTCTCAGGCCCTCATCACTTCCATGGATTTCTGTGCCTCCCTACCCACCTACTACATGAGAATACAGTTGGATTCCTGGATGGTCTATGAACAAAACTTGGGAGAATTGAAGAGGGTAGGCTAGATAATAAGGGGGTCAGAGAAGTGAGGATTGAAATGGAGAGGTTGGTGGAAAGGGAATGTGAAGTGAAGTCACTCAGTCGTGCCCAACTCTTTGCGACCCCATGGACTGTAGCCCTCTAGGCTCCTCAGTCCATGGAATTTTCCAGGTAGAGATTCTTGCCTGGAGAATCCCATGGACAGAGGAGCCTGGCGGGCCACAGTCCAGGGAAGCGCAAAGAGTCCGACATGACTGAGCATGTGCTCACTTACAGCAGGTTAGGGTTCAGGAGGCCTTGATGGGCGCTGTGGGATCTGGGGAAAGGTGGTATCAGTTGTGTTTGCAAGCTGTGTTTCTGTCTTGCAAGTGTGGTAGGTGGAGTTTTCTGAGCAAATGTTTTCAGTTTCCTCCCTCTCAGGCCCTCATCACTTCCATGGATTTCTGTGCCTCCCTACCCACCTACTACATGAGAATACAGTTGGATTCCTGGATGGTCTATGAACAAAACTTGGGAGAATTGAAGAGGGTAGGCTAGATAATAAGGGGGTCAGAGAAGTGAGGATTGAAATGGAGAGGTTGGTGGAAAGGGAATGTGAAGTGAAGTCACTCAGTCGTGCCCAACTCTTTGCGACCCCATGGACTGTAGCCCTCTAGGCTCCTCAGTCCATGGAATTTTCCAGGTAAGAGTACTGGAGTGGGTTTCCATTTCCTTCTCCAAGGGATCTTCCCAACCCAGGGATCGAACCCTGGTCTCCCGCACTGCCGGCAGATGGTTTAGCATCTGAGCCACCAGGGAAAGGGGATGGGATAGGGTAAATTGCTTAGTGTGGCAATGTGACCATCTCAGTCACTCTATCATGTCTGACTTTTTGTGACCGCATGGACTGTAACCTGCCAGGCTTCTCTGTCTTTAGGATTGTCCCAGCAAGAATACTTGAGTGGGTTGCCATTTCCTCCTCTAGGGTAGGTAGCATGGCGATGCTGAGCTACAAAAGAAGAGAGGAGAGAAAACAGGTGGGCTGTTCTGGAGAGGGAATTTTTTTTGCAAATGAGGGATGCTGAAGGAATATACAAAACCTGTGAGTGCGAAAAAAGGGGCTTGCTCTCGATTAGAACCTCTGAGAGAGATGAAAATAAAGATTCAAGTTTTCTTAAATTGCTACTTGGCAGCTGGGTTAGTCCTTTGAATATAGAGATGAGACACAGGAGATCTGCTTATATTTGGGTTACACAATAAAGGTGGAGACTTAAATACCCTCTGGTATAAACTGTCTCTTTTCTTCCTAAGAAAGAAACCCAGGGAATTCCCTGGTGGCCTAGTGGTTAGGATTTGGGGCTTTCACTGATGTGGCACAGGTTCCATCCTTGGTCAGGGAGCTGGCACTTGACAAGCTGTGTGGTGTAGCCAAGAAAAAAAAGAAGGAAAGAAACCCAAATGATGCAGAGATCTTTGATGGCAATTAAGATTGGTGAGAAGCCAATAGCTCTGAGAAGCTGTGCTCAGTCACTTCAGTTGTATCCGACTCTTTGCGACCTATGGACTGTAGCCCGCCAGCCTCCTCTGTTCATGGGATTCTCCAGGCAAGAGTACTGGAGTGGGTTGCCATGCCCTCCTCCAGGGGATCTTCCCAACCCAGGAATAGAACCCATATCTCTGGCATCTCCTGTATTGTAGGCAGTTTCTTTAGCCACTGAGCCTCTTCGGAAGCCCATTAGCACACTGCTGCTGCTACTGCTGCTAAGTCGCTTCAGTCGTATCCGACTCTGCGACCCCATAGACGGCAGCCCACCAGACTCCTCTGTCCCTAGGATTCTCTAGGCAAGAATACTGGAATGGGTTGCCATTTCCTTCTCCAATGCATGCAGGCATGCTGAGTCACTTCAGTCGTATCCGACTCTGTGCGACCCCATGGACAGCAGCCCACCAGGCTCCTCTGTCCAAGGGATTCTCCAGGCAAGAATACTGGAGTGGGTTGCCATTGCCTTCTCCACACTAAAACTCCCTAAACCTTGTTCCCATTAGCTCATGATATTAGAATATGGAGAAGCAAACGTCTTCTCCAGGGGATCTTTCTGTCCCAGGGATCGAACCTGGGTCTCCTGCATCGCAAGCAGATTCTTTATCGTCTGAGCCACGAGGGAAGTCCCTCTGAGAA
>SJYC01024057.1:0-14776 GCA_006408675.1 Madoqua kirkii | reverse complement strand
TGGAGAAGAAACGTCTTCTCCAGGGGATCTTTCTGTCCCAGGGATCGAACCTGGGTCTCCTGCATCGCAAGCAGATTCTTTATCGTCTGAGCCACGAGGGAAGTCCCTCTGAGAAACTCAACTCTCCTATTATGAGACATTGGAAACTTGTTCTATATGATTTAGACTGAGATGCTTAAAGGAGTTGTCTTTGCAGGGCACTGGTTTTCAATGGCTGTATCAGATGGAGCTGTATCTCTGCAAATGATGTTTCTTGCAGAGAAATTGCCCCTCCTACATCAAGAATGTGAACTGTAAGACATCCTCAGTTACAGAAGCAGGCGATATCGTGGGAAGTTCAAAAGCTGAGAGAACTCTTCAAAGAAATTGAGATCCACTGTTTTAGAAAGATTACATTCCAGAGACATTCATTCAATCTACTACTTCCTTCTTGCTTTCCAAGTTAAATTTCAGGGAAATTGAAGTTTTGGTTATAAACTAGCTGAGAGTTTCATTTAATTTGTTCATCATGACCATAGTTATAAAGGGTTCTGCACATTAAGGTATCCATTTCTTTTTCTTGTTTTTAAAATTTTTTATTTTAAGAAAATATAGAATGCCCCTCAGAAAATAACTCTCTAATTACTGCTTTCAATCTTTCAGAAGGTCCTAGTGTGGTCATTAGAGCCCCCATTCTGGTCAAATCTTCATTTCTTTGAAGACTTCTTCTAGCTGTTGCTTCATCCGTTGTGTGATCAAAGGGAATGCCCCTGAGGTACCTGTTTAAAGAATGGGTGGTATAAGAGGGAACCATAAACAGTCCCAGACCAGGGACTCTTTGCAAGGCTTTGGTATAAAACGATTGCCTGAGTATAACTGAAAATTCCTATTTATGTATGAGGTAATATTTCTTAAACCTTGGCTTTAAAATCAGTCTGGGACATTAAATCTCTCAACCTCTCACTGTCCCCTCCCTTAGTGAACTCTGGGGAACAACTACCGAACCAAACCAAACCAAACCAAAAACTGTACTTTGAATTCCCTCATGTTTAAGACATACACGTCAGAGGAAACTGTTGAAAATGATTTAGCCCAGCACAAACGATTGTGAGGGAGAAGGAAGGAAGAAAAACTTGCCAGTTCACAAGATCACTTTTCCTCTACTTACTGCCTGCTTTTGCTGACCTGACAAATTAAAAATATGTTCTTTCCGCAGAGCATTTGAGACGTACTTGTAGCGATGTTTTGAAAGAGGAAAAAGAGTCCTATTTGCTTCCACCCACAGGCCTCTTGGACTTTGGTTCCCTGAGCATGATCCTGGGTTTGGAAGCCCTCCAAGTGACAGAAAATTGGCGAGTTCCTCATCATTGATTCCTCGCTAGCTCTTTGGGGAGAAGAGTTCTGCTCAGGACTTGGCTGTATTCTTAACTTGGCGCCCCAGCCAGTTACTCAAAGTTCAAGGAACTTGACAGACAGAGGCTGTTTGTCTGGCGAAGCGATGTGAACTGGCCGGGCTGAGCCTGCCATTTCACGCCGGCACCTTCTGTCTCCTTCCAGGGAAGCTTGTTTCCGACCAGGCTCTCAAGGCTGCGCTCTGTGTGAGAAGACCTTTGCCCATCATGGATGTGGCACTGGCCCTGTGTTGAGGCGAATTTTGGATCTTTCTAGAATCCTAATCCATACAGTCTCATAGTGTACTGCAGGAGCAGTGGTAGTGTGTGTGTGTGTGTGTGCACATGTGCACACATGTGTGTGTGTGTTTTATCCAGTTAAAAAAAAAAGACAGAAGGCTAAGACAGATTTCCAGGAAACAGACTGTGTTAGTCTAGACTAGCAAAATCTAGCCAATTTAATTTCTTAATTTGTGATTATTATTTCCATACTTATTTTGTATTTAATCTCCCTAAGAATGAGTTCAAAAGTGAGAAAAACAATGTTTGTGCACTGAGCTTTCAAATGACCAATCAATTTCAACCAGATGCCATGCTGGCATCTACAGAGTTAAAATTTCAAGGATTAGATTTCTATATTGTTTCTATGAAAAAAGAACCTTTGTGTGCATCTTAAAAAGCCCTACTGTTTTTTTTTAATAGCAAAAGCAACACATGTCTGTTGAAACTTTAGGAAAAAAGTAAAAAGAATAAAGTTAAAATCATATGTGTTCTCGCTATCCAGATATAAGATAACACTGTTTTGTTAGGTAGGAATTGACTGAATTAAGTAGAACAAAATTTGAATTATGGGTTTAATGGTATGATTCAGAGCAAGTTCATCCACTTAAGCATTAATTTTCTCTAATTTTCTCTCTGTAAAATGAGAAACTTGTGTTTATCAGAGTGTTGAAAGAGTGTGGCAAAATTCTGGGGCACAAAATAATTGTTGATTGGTAATATCTGTATTTTACTGCCTAAACTACTCATCTTATAGCTTGTTATTAGTTTGTACCACCTTCCAAACATGAGCTCATTTAATTAGTCTTATGCTTCTTTCCTGTGTTGCGATGACATGAATTTATGGCTCTAGTATTCTGGTTCTTGGTTTTCTGGTTCTGGTTCTAGTATTCTGTTACTTAACACTTGTCTGGGAAAAGAAGTATACAGAGCCATATTTTGTAGTGAGCAAATCTAGTTTCATTACTCCATTATTTTTGGCAGTAAATGATGTTGAGGCAAGTCTGAGACCAACTTGATTTTCCTCTCTTAAAACAAATTTTATTTACTGATTTGTTTGGCTGCATCAGGTCTTTGTTGTGTCCCGTGGGATCTTTCCTTGAGGCTCATGGACTCTCCAGCTGTGACACAAGCCCGCAGGCTCCGCAGCTGCAGCCCCAGGACTCTGGAGCGTGGGCTCAGTAGTTGTGGCTCCCAGGCTTGGTTGCTCCACCGTATGTGGGATCTTAGTTCCCTGATCAGGAATGGAACCTGAGTCCCCTGCATTGCAAGGTGGATTCTTAACCACTGAACCACCAGGGAAGTCCTGATTTTTTCTTTAAAGGTGATTTGTTTTGCCTAATAGATGCCTGAAGATTTTCTTCAAGTTCAGTGATGTACTCAGGATAAACTTTTATATTGATGTTGTAATGTAAAGGTTCCTGGAAATGGTATTCACTTTTCATCTATAGTTTCATTAGTATCTTAAAATTCAGACAATTCTTTTGTATTATATCTTAGAAACTATCTTCTATTTTGAGGTTTTTCAACTCAAATGTATCAATTATTCTTAAATTGGATTATGTCTATTTACCATATATTGTTTTGTGTATAATTGCCTTGTTATTTTCATTTGTATCCACTGGGTCAGTAATTTAATTTTCAGTAGTCTTCATTCTCTTTTAGTAGCTCTAAAACATTGCTGGTTTGTCTTTCAATTTGTTTACTTCATCTAGAAATCATCTTTTTAAAAATCTCATTTCCTTTCTATTTTATTGATTTGATCTTTTTATTTGATTGTACTATAATGAAAAGGAATTTGAGTAATATGCTTCTGTAGCTTGAGTTAAACTTTTATCTAGATTAGAATTTTCATCTTTTGCGTAGTGTGATGCCTTTTTCCACCTTTATTTTCTTCTGCTTAATGCTTTTTTGTCAGAATTTTTATTTTATTGTATTCTTTTATGTATTTTTAATTAAACTTTTTACTTTGAGATAACTGCCGTTGCACATACAGTCGTAAGAAGCAATATAGAGAAATGTTGGATATTCTTTGTCAATTTCCATCAGTGATAACATCTCATAAAAACTATACCACAATATCACAACTAGGATATTAGGGTATTGGCATTACTACAACCAATCTTATTCAGATTTCCCAGGTTTACTTGTACAGGCATGTCTCAGAAGTATTTTAGGTTTGGTTCCAGACCACTGCAAAAAAAGTGAATATTATAATGAAGCAAGAATGGAGCTGGAGGAATCAACTTTCTGGATTTCAGGCCATTCTACAAAGCTACAGTCATCAAGACAGAATGGTACTGGCACAAAACCAGAAGTATTGGCCAATGGAACAAGATAGAAAGCCCAGAGATAAATCCACACACAATGGCACCCCACTCCAGTACTCTTGCCTGGAAAATCCCATGGATGGAGAAGCCTGGTAGGCTGCAGTCCATGGGGTCGCTAACAGTTGGACACGACTGAGTGACTTCACTTTCACTTTTTACTTTCATGCACTGGAGAAGGAAATGGCAACCCACTCCAGTGTTCTTGCCTGGAGAATCCCAGGGACGGGGGAGCCTGGTGGTTTGCCATCTATTGGGTCGCACAGAGTCAGACACGACTAAAGCCACTTAGTAGTAGTACCTTATCTTTGACAAAAGGGACAAGAATATACAATGGGGCAAAGATAGCCTCTTCAGTAAGCGGTGCTGGGAAAACTGGACAGCTACGTGTAAGAGAGTGAAATTAGAACACTTCCTAACAGCATACAAAAAGATAAAATGGATTCAAGACCTAACTGTAAGACCAGAAGCAGTTAACTTTTGTATATGGCCCAGGTCAGGGGTCCGGTTTCATTCTTTCATCTGTTGATACTCAGTTGCTATAGCACCATTTGTTGAAATGACTGTCCTTTACTTGTTGCAGTGTCTTGGTATCCTTCCCCAAAATCACTAGACCACAAATATGAAGGTGTTTTTCCCTCTGAACTCTCAGCTCTGTTCCATTGAGCTATATGTCTATTCCCACGGTAACTGTTGATGCCTTCTCTCTGGGCCTGTGTGTGCCCTGTCCCTCTCCCTGCCTCCCCAATTCACTCACACACACGACTACTTCTCATTTTTTGTCTGTGCTGGGTCTTCGATTCCACATGTGGGCTTTCTCGAGTTGCAGTGAGTGGGGCTACTCTTCACTGCAGCGTGTGGGCTTCTCATTGGGATGGCTTCTCCTGTGGCAGGCTCAAGGACACATAGGCATCACTGATTGTGGCGCGCAGGCTTAGTTGGCCCGTGGCATGTGGGATCTTCTCGGACTAGGAACTGAGCCTGTGTGCCCTCCATTGACAGGTGGATTCCTCACCACTAGACCACCAGGGAAGTCCCGAACAGGACTGCTTTAAGATTGCCATAATTTCCCTTAGAGTCTCACCTCTGCTGGTTCTCGGGGCCTTGGGTGTCTTATTGCAGTCCTCTGCCTGTAATCTCTTGGTTCAGCCACCCACGGTCTGCAGTGTCCCTGCAGCTCTTCCTGTGGCCACTGCTTTCAGCCATCCTCACTTTGATATTCCAGTTACACTATGGTTCCTAGCAGCCCGCTGGGTTAGGCAAGACAGAAACAGTCCTTATGTAACTCCCAGACAAGCCTGAAGGGTGCAAACAGGTTTCATTTTTTTTCCTTCTTTCCTGAGAAAGGAACTGGGAATTGGAAGGCTTCCTCAGTTCACCACGGTGAGGTGGAGTTGGGGAAAGGGTGAACAAAAGCACCAGAATGTCCTCCCATTCTGAGTGTGACTTCTTCTTGTTTCGGGATGGGCCTGGTTGCTGTAGATCCCAGCTAGTGTCTACAGTTCCCACAAAACTGTCTGGTGTGTGTGTTGTTCACTTGGTGTTTCATGGGAGAGCAGAGCCTGTAGCTTCCTAGTCCACTGCCTGCTGATGTCACTACACTGTTCCCCCATTTTTAAGTTTCCCGCAAGTGTGTGGCCTCGGCTCTGGCAACGGTGTTTCTCACCCTTGGTTGTACAATAGATCACCTGGGGAGTTTTAAGAAAAATCCCAATATCCAAAGCACACCCCAGACCAATTCAATCAGAACCCACAGAAAATGGACCAGATCATCAGGATTGTTTTCGTTTTTCAGATACTTTTTTTGGTGGTGAAAATATAAATAGACAAAATTTGCCACTTTAACCATTCTTCAGGGTAGAATTCATTACATCATTCATTTAAGGACACTCATGAGTTTTGCCACCATTCTTCTCTAGAACTTTATTATTCCAAGCAGAAACTTAGTATCCATTCAACACCAACTCTTCCTTCCACTTTCCTCTCCGACCCCTGGTAATCACTATCCTAATTTCTATCTCTAGGAATTTGTCTGTTCTAGAAACCTCTTGTAAGTGGAATCATACATTTGTCCTGTTGTGTCTGCCTTATCCACTTAGCATGTCTTCAAGTTTTATCCATGTTGTGACATGTATTAGAATTTCCTCTTGAAGGGTGAACAATATTGCACTCTATCTATACCACATTTAGCCTCTCTGTTCATCTGTTGAGGGTCACTTGAATTGCTTCTACCTTTGGCTCCTGTGAATATGCTGTGAACTTTGGTATATAAATATGTATTTGAGTCCTTGGCCTCCCCCTTTTGTGTGTATACTCAGAAGTGAAACTAGGGGAGCATATAGTAATTCTTTAATATTTTGAGGCCTCTACATCAGTATGCCTTCAAGTTCCCCACGAGACTCCAGGGTGCAGACACATTGACTTTTACTGCCATAGAAACTTAATTGTTTCTTTCAGCTAAATGTTACCTCTTCTCTTCTGAGTTCAGTTAACGTTTTAATGAATCTTCCTTATGGCACCTGTTTATTTCTATGTTGTGTTACTTATGTTGCTATACATAGTATTTGTGCTAGATGCCGAGTATACAGTGACAAGCACAAGCCCCCCCAAACTAACTGCCTTCATGAAGCTTGTAATTAATTGGAGGAGACAGCTATTAATTACATGATCATATAAATGTATAATTACAAACTGAATTATCTGCTAAGAAAGAGAGAAACACGGCTCTATTGAGGGAAAATTAAAAAAGAAGCTGACTTAGATTGGAGGTGGGGGCTAGGGAGTCTTCCCTAAGGAAGAACTAATGGAGTTTAATCCAAAATTATGAGGAATTATGTCAGCATCTAATAAGAAGAAAGATCATTCCAGGTAAAATAAACATGAAACATGGCGCATGAAAGGAAGGTCAGTTTGTCTAGGATATGGGAAGCCAGGGGCCAATGTTGCAAGGAAAAATTGACCATTAACAGGGGATGGACCATCTAAGACATTGCAGGTATGTTAATGATTTGGGTCTTTATGTAAGAGCAATAGGAAGCCATTGAAGAGTCTTAAACATCGTAGGGTTTTTAGGAAAGATCATTCTGATTAGAGTGATTTTGAGGAAACCAGGTGATTGCAGTGGTCCAGGAGAGATGCTGTTTCCTTGGATGAGGGAGGTAGCAGTGGTGATGGAGAAAAGTGTCAGAGTTGAGAAATACCTAAGATGGATGATCTTTGATGATAGATTTGATACAAGCAGCCAGGTGAGGACATTGTCAAGGTTGATGTCTACGTTTCAGACTTTCCCAAAGTTTTGAGATTATGACTATGCTTGATTATTGCATATCTACTGAGTAGCCTGCACAAAACATATGTTCACTGAAAAATAATCTTCAAATGAATGAATGAGTCAATAAACCAACCATTATATTATACTAGACACACTCATATCAAGCAAACTAATAATATTATCTTCTAGATTCTTTTTTTTTTCTACAGATGGATATTTGCATGGTTATCTGAACTGAATTCAATTCAATCGACTTCATTGTAATGAATTGAATTAAATTCAGAGTTTTTCTCCTGCTACAGCTAGCACTGTGCTGCTGCTGCTGCTGCTAAGTTGCTTCAGTGGTGTCTGACTCTGTGCGACCTCATAGATGGCAGCCCACCAGGCTCCCCCATCCCTGGGATTCTCCAGGCAAGAACACTGGAGTGGGTTGCCATTTCCTTCTCCAATGCATGAAAGTGAAAAAGTCAGAGTGAAGTCGCTAATGTCGTGTCCAACTCTTAGTGACCCCATGGACTTCAGCCTACCAGGCTCCTCCGTCCATGGGCTTTTCCAGGCAAGAGTACTGGAGTGGGGTGCCATTGCCTTCTCCCAGCACTGTGCTAGGCACTGGAAATACATATATAGGCAGTATATTATCTGCCTATAGATAGTTCCAAATATAGTGGAAAAAATACAAATGCATGGCTACAACAAAGTATAATTATAAAAATTATAAATGCATACTTTAGTTGCAGAAGAAGTATAGAGGAGGCAGTGACTGATTTTTTTCCCCTAAGATAGCAAGGGAGCTTCCCAAAGCAGAAACGGAAGTGCAACATAATCCAAGCTGAGGCTTTTTTTTTTTTTTAATGTACTTGCATATGTGGGAGAATAGCAAGCTTATTGTGGTTAGAGCACAGGATACCAGGCAGACAATACCATCATGGTGGAGAAGGAGCTGAGAAAGATGAAGGAAGAGGGATATTTGATCAGAGGCCAGAGCATCATGACAGCATAAAGACTGGAAAGAATGAAGAGGCCAAAGTATACTCCCTAGTACATTGACCCTTTTCTAAATTAAAGGATTTTGTGGTTAAATAACTTTGGTTCAGTTCAGTTCAGTCACTCAGTCATGTCCGACTCTTTGGGACCCCATGAATTGCAGCACACCAACCTCCCTGTCCATCGCCAACTCCCAGAGTTCACTCAGACTCATGTCCGAGTCCGCGATGCCATCCAGCCATCTCATCCTCGGTCATCCCCTTCTTCTCCTGCCCCCAATCCCTCCCAGCATCAGAGTCTTTTCCAATAAGTCAACTCTTCGCATGAGGTGGCCAAAGTACTGGAGTTTCAGCTTTCCTCCCAAAGAAATCCCAGAGCTGATCTCCTTCAAAATGGACTGGTTGGATCTCCTTGCAGTCCAAGGGACTCTCAAGAGTCTTCTCCAACACCACAGTTCAAAAGCATCAATTCTTTGGCACTAGGCAATGGCAACCCACTCCAGTACTCTTGCCTGGAAAATCCCATGGATGGAGGAGCCTGGTAGGCTGCAGTCCATGGGGTCACAAAGAGTCGGACACTTACTGAGTGACTTCACTTTCACACACTGGAGAAGGAAATGGCAGCCCACCCAGTGTTGTTGCCTGGAGAATCCCAGGAACGGCAGAGCCTCGTGGGCTGCCATCTATGGGGTCCCACAGAGTCGGACACGATTGAAGCAACTTAGCAGCAGCAGCTTTCTTCACAGTCCAACTCTCACATGGATACATGACCACTGGGAAAACCATAGCCTTGACTAGATAGACCTTTGCTGGCAAAGTAATGTCTCTGCTTTTTAATATGCTATCTAGATTGGTCATAACTTTTCTTCCAAGGAGTAAGTGCCTTTTAATTTCATGGCTACAGTCACCATCTGCAGTGATTTTGGAACCCCCACAATAAAGTCTGACACAATGGATCTTAGTTGGCAAAGTAATGTCTCTGCTTTTGAATATGCTATCTAGGTTGGTCATAACTTTTCTTCCAAGGAGTAAGTGTCTTTTAATTTCATGGCTGCAGTCACCATCTGCAGTGATTTTGGGGCCCCCAAAATAAAGTCTGACACTGTTTCCACTGTTTCCCCATCTATTTCCCATGAAGTGATGGGACCAGATGCCATGATCTTTGTTTTCTGAATGTTGAGCTTTAAGTCAACTTTTTCACTCTCCTCTTTTACTTTCATCAAGAGGCTTTTTAGCTCCTCTTCACTTTCTGCCATAAGGGTGGTGTCATCTGCATATCTGAGGTTATTGATATTTCTCCCGGCAATCTCGATTCCAGCTTGTGTGTCTTCCAGTCCAGTGTTTCTCATGATGTATTCTGCATAGAAGTTAAATAAGCAGGGTGACAATATACAGCCTTGACGTACTCCTTTTCCTATTTGGAACCAGTCTGTTGTTCCATGTTCAGTTCTAACTGTTTTTTCCTGACCTGCATACAGATTTCTCAAGAGGCAGGTTAGGTGGTCTGGTATTCCCATCTCTTTCAGAATTTTCCACAGTTTATTGTGATCCACACAGTCAAAGGCTTTGGCATAGTCAATAAAGCAGAAATGTTAAACAACAACTATTTGTGTAGAACAAAAGAAAGACAATACTAGCAGCATTCTATGGTCAAATGTCTATGGTCATAGGTATTTAATGGTGAAATTTTTAGAAATCTACAAAGCTCCTTATTAAAAAATACTTGGTCAAAGGGGAAACAGAAACATCCAAAAATGATGATAATAGGAACAGTATTCAACAGTTTCTCTGGGAATCATCAAAACAATGATTAGAAAAATCCAATAATAGGCCAATAAAAATGAAAATAAAGGAATTCTGGTTTCTTATTTGCTGATAAGGAGGTTAAAAATGGCCTCTTTGTCCACATAACAAATAAAGAACCAAATAGACTGAAATATCAATAACTCTTCAGATCTGTAGGAGAAGGTAAGGATACAGAAACAACTGCTATCCTCAAGACTGAAGACACAGACAGGTGAAAACAGGTAGTCACGGGTTACCACAGTAGAGACTCACGAGTGAAAATTTCCGCAGAAACCAGGGCTGGGATAGAAAAACCTGAACTGTACTTGTTAAATTGATGGAGGGCCAGTGTGGAGAACTCTGAGACGTAAAAACTCCAGGAGGATCCAGTCATTGGAGGAGCAGTGGAGGAAGGCACTATACTGAAATTTACCTCCATTAAACTAAGTTCCTACACTAAGTATCAGAGGAAAACCCCTTATGCTTCAGGCAAGGGGAGGAAAAAGAAAACAGTTTAAAATACACCAGATTACTCTTTTCTTAATGAGACCTGCCGTCTGGGGAAACGAGTGAACCAGAGTCTAAACTCAGCATTACTGACCTGCAAGAAGGGAAATAACCAACTTGAGTCTCCTCTAGCCATCCTGTACCATCTCAAAGTCAGGGAGGGAAGAGGAACTGAGCAGTACTTAACAAGTTCACTATCCAGAGGCATAAGACTGAGACCAAATCTTAGGCTTGGAGAATTGTTCTCCTCCTCCCATAACTCAGTACTACATCATTAAAGGTCTGTTTATTGGAGAAGGCAATGGCACCCCACTCCAGTACTCTTGCCTGGGAAATCCCATAGACGGAGGAGCCGGGTAGGCTACAGTCCATGGGGTCGCAAAGAGTCGGACATGACTGAGCGATTTCACTTTCATGCACTGGAGAAGGAAATGGCAACTCACCCCAGGATTCTTGCCTGGAGAATCCCAGGGACGGGGGAGCCTGGTGGGCTGCCATCTATGGGGCCACACAGAGTCGGACACAAATGACGTGACTTAGCAGCAGCAAAGGTCTGTTTATACCAGTTCCTTTTATCCATCATATCTGGCTATGAAGATAAAAAAAATTACAAACCTCAATTTAAAGAGACTCAGCAAGCATCAGAATTAGTTAGAACTAAACATGGCAGAGATGCTGGAATTTTCCTACCTGGAATTTAAAAGAAAGATTGAGGGCAGGAGGAGAAGGAGGCAACAGAGGATGAACGGTTAGATAGCATCACCAGCTCAATGGACATTAGTTTGGCAAAACTCCGGTAGATAGTGAAGGACAGGGAAGCCAGGTGTGCTGTAGTCCATGGGGTCACAAAGAATTGGACACTAGTTAGCGACTGAACAACAACAATTATTAAAGTGCTAAGGACTCTGATGGATAAAGTAGATAGCATGTAAGAATCAAAAAGAAATGTTAGAGATAAAAAACAATAAAAAAACTAACAAAAATAAAAAATGCCTTTGATGGGCTTATTGGTAGATTAGAGATGGCTGAGGAAAGAATTTTTGAGCTAGAGCGTATATCAACAGAATCCTCAAAAACCAAAAAGAAAGAGAACAAAGGCTGAAAAACAGAATGTCTAAGTTCTGCAGAAGTTATATAACATATACATAGTGGGAATATTAGAAGGAGAAGAAAGATTGGAAGGAACAGATGAAATATTTGACAATAAGTACTGAGACTTGCGGAACCAGGGAAACAGGAAAAAAGTACAGTCTCTATCCTCATGGGGAAGGCGATGGCACCCCACTCCAGTACTCTTGCCTGGAAAATCCCATGGACGGAAGAGCCTGGTAGGCTGCAGTCCATGGGGTAGCGAAGAGTTGGACATGACTGAGCGACGTCACTTTCACTTTCAGTGAGACTTTACCCCAAATTAATATTTGAGACCAAACCTCAGATCCAGGAAGCTCAGAGAGCTCCAAGCAGGATAAATGTCAAAACAAAAACAAACAAGAAATCAAACCAAACCAAATCATATTATTTTTAACTACAGAAAAATCAAAGGAAAACTCCGGAGGAAAAGAATACCTTAACTATGTAAGAACAAAGATAAGAATTACAATATCTTTCTCCTCAGAAACCATACATGCTGGGGTCCAGCTCCAGTGGATCCAGGGTGATTTGAAGGTGGGGACAGAGTCAGCGTCCTTGGAAAAATACATATTTAATTACAGATATATAGAGAGATTAGAAACGGATAGTGTAGTAGGAAAATTAGTGGAGAAAAAGATGCTGAATAACTTGGTTTATGTGGAATAACATCCATGCTCCAGATGGGAATTCAGCCAGAAAAATGGGAGAGCAAGAAAGAATGACATGGGGGAGTCAATCTTGCCAGGAACTGATCCCCTTTCTTTATTTTTTAGGTTTGCTTATATACCTTTTGTTACACATAGGGATGAATACAGGGTCACGTGGGGGTCAGCAGTCCTGACCTTTATCAAAATCAGGTACTTTACATAAAAAATGTCTTAGGGGTTTTACATCATCTTCTGGCCATGAGGCCAGCTGATATTTTATGACCCTTTCTTTCTGATAACCAAAAAACTTATTTTTTCCAAGGGTGTTTTTTTTTAAACCAGGCGCCACCCTCCAAATAAAGTTGCATTCCTATAGGGTGAGGATGTAGTGAGTTACAATCAAGAAAGGAATTTATTTAACCCAAGGTTAACATGATTAATCTTAAAGGTTAATACTTATTTCTCCTATATGCTAGTTATATTTATCATAAGGGCAGGGAATATGGAGATTTAGTAGCAAAACATCAGCCCAACAAATGAAAATCCTTTACCAATGTTCCCCTTAAGATCTATTTAGTCTTAAGATAGTGTAAAGTTACATTTTTACATTGCAAGGACACAGTGATTTATAACAAAGTACAGTGGTTTATAACAAAGTACAGTGATCTATAACAAAAGAGAAAATTCATTAACTCAAAAAGTCTAATATTGCTAACATCAAAAACTACTATTTCCTTTTCTATATTCCAAATACATTGATTAATATACTCCCAGGTGCCTAAGGATATGGAGGCCAGGCGGCAATCATTGACTCAACAAGAAGAAAAGCCCTATGCTAATTAAGACCTTCAAAATACTCCAAAACTCTCTGTGCTGTTTATGGTTGAGAGGTAGTAAACAATAATGTGCCAGCAGAGAGATTTGACCTGAGACACCCTTGTCCCACCTAGGGCAGGGAATTAGCAGTAATTATTGGTACAACAAATGAAAAAACCCTTCATCAATATAATTCCTAACCAACCCACTATACTAATAATTTCTAACTTCCCAAAGGAATTTGCCTTTAGTAAGTCCAAAACATCTCATGCCTCTCATAGTTGGGAGGCTGTAAACAATCACATGTGGCCAGACAAACCTATACAGGCAGGCTAGATAATCTTCAGAATTCATAAGTTGAAACACTCTTGTCACACCCAGGAATTTTTATTAACTTGGAGCTGCAAGTTAACTCCTTCTCCAAGAGAAATGGTTATGGGGGAGAGCCCCCCATAAAGTACTCTGGTTTTGGGGTAGATGCTCAAGAACAAGGGATTTCCTGAAGCTTGATCATTCCTTTGCGTATGCCAAGCCTCCTTCCTCATGACCTTTGCCATGGGCGGAGTTCCTCACGCTGGACCCCGGCACATACAAGTAAGAAAAGTGGAGTGAAATATTTAAAAGTGTTGAGAGAAAATGCTCTACTAATCTAGAATTCTGTACTTGCAAAATTATCCTTCCAAACTGAAGATGAAATAAAGACTTTCACAGACAAACCAAGTTAAGAGAATCTGTTGCTAGTAGATCTGCCTTGCAAAAAAATGTTAAAATAACTTATTTAGAAAGAAGGAAAATAACATAGATCAGAAACTTGGATCTACATAAAGTAAGGAAGTGCATGAAGAAGGAATAAGTGAGGGTAAAATACAAACTTTTGTTTGTCTTATTCTTAATATCTGCTTATGTGTGCTTGTGTAAAATGAAATGAAGGACAGCAATGATACAAGAGGAAGGAATTAGGGTTATTTTGGTATTATAAGGAACTCACACTACCTATGGTGTTATTTGAAAGTGAACTTATATATTGTAAACTCTAGAAAAACCACTAAAAAAAAGTAAAAAGCAAAAAAAGAAATATGGCATGTTAAGAAAAGGGAGAAAGTGAAATAATATACAAATCTAAATTATCATCACAAAAGGCATAAAAAGGTGGAAGACAAAAATTGGAACAGAGAACAAGGACAGCAACAAGAAAACATTAATAAGTATTGTAGACAGTAATCCAGCTATATCCTGTATACCAGCAATGTACAAGTGGAATTTGAAATTAAGAACACAATACCATTTGCACCCACAAAATGAAGTACTTAGGTATAAATCTAACAAATATGTACAAGACTCTGATGAGTTTAAAATCACAGAAAAACTAAATAATTGGAGATAATATTTCACACTCATGGAAAGTTAGACTCAGTATTGTCAAGAGTTCTTCCTAACTTGGTTTATAATTGAATGCAATTCCAATTAAAATTCCAGCAAATTATTTTGCTGACATAAACAACTTATTCTAAAGTTTGTGTGAAGTGGCAAAACTAGAGAATGCCAATAAAGTTTTGCAGAAGAAAGCAAAGTTGGAGCACTGACTATTCCAAGATCCATTGTAGAGTTATGATAATTAAGTCAGTGTAGTAGCAGTGAATGAATGAAAAATTAGATCAAT